>NPFG01000575.1:0-20923 GCA_002288965.1 Xylaria sp. MSU_SB201401
AAATCTTTATAAAAAAATTAAATTTTTAAAAAATAGCTTTAAAAAAAGTTAAAAAGATAAATTTAATAATCGTTTAAATTAAAAACAACACAGGTAAGCTTTTCCTAAGCTTATAACCTATTAAAAGAGATAGGGACATATATATATAATAGGCATAATATATTATATTTAAGATAATTAAAAAGTAAAACTAAACGGTCTAAAGACCTAAGGGATACTGTTAATACTTATAGTTAAAGGTTAAAATATACCTTACTTCACACTTATTAACACAGAGGTGAAACTATATATAGGGGATAGGATAGGCTAAAGGGCAAAGTTAGAACTTCCCTCCTTATGTAATAACAATAAATCTACATTAGAATAGCAGATGGGAAGTGCTGGGACAGGCACATTTCTTAATTTTGAAAACGATTATAAAATTAGAGACGATCACGGCCGATTCAAGACCATTTTGGCTGCCCACACTGCCTAAAACTATAGTTCCCCATGCGGTGGAGAAGCTGAGCTGGTAGACTCTGACTATGCCGTACGTGCGAGGCGATGTCTTATTAAAGAATTGTTATTCCAGGTAGATCGAAGTTTATCTTGGAGTATTCTGCCTTCTATCGCAGCACTATAAACATATGCTGGACCAAATGTCCGTGTTAGCTTTTTTGAGACTGTGCTCGGCACGGTCTAGAGTTTCAAGAAGGATGATTGGGTCGGGGAGACCCACTGAGACATGACACATGACGAGGTTACCACAGAGGATTTGTGGGACCATGGATATGTTGTGACACTCAAGCTTTTGGCCGATGCGTACATCTACCTACCTCTTGGCTGATGGAGAGGAAAGGGAAAAAGTAGAGCCAGGGGCATATCTGAGCTACCTAAACCAAACTTGCATTTTCACGAGTTTAAAGACGGCCATCTATCCATGATATTTTCTCGACACTATAGTTCTTCACCATCTTTCTAGTATTTATATGCTTATATTCCAAGTCGAATCTGCCTATCTCTCTTCATATAGCGTCACCTTATTCAAGCACCTATTTAAGTACCTAGATGCAGTTCTCTATCGAAGCTGTTGTTGCTATCATAGGACTATTTGTTGCAGTCCCGCCCGCCGTATTAGTCCTTGCGCGGGTTTGTCGTTGGTATCTGTCGCAACGTGCTCCTCAAGAACACGGCCAAGGTATAATACGCTTTTTTTCGCTTGTTTTTTAAGCGCAAAAACCATGCGTGCATGGCATCATATATCTTCATGTATTCAATGAATTCTTCCATTTTTGATGGTTTTGATGGAGTTCAGGAAAGAATAGTTGACACGATCCGAGGCTAATCACCATCGGCTAGCACCCGCCATACTAGAGCTGGTGGCGCAGTACATCGATGCGCACTTACATGGTTTTTGAGGCTACGCAACATGAAACGTCTTTCCGTAATGAGCGGTCAACAGTCTGATGCGAGCAGGGCTTAAGGGCAATACCTACGCCACGAAGAAGAGCATCTACGCGACTTTCTGGATGTTGGTGTGTTGTTTCCCAATTCGACTAGAATGCAGGTTCGGCAATCGTCCACTAGAGCTGAGCTAATACCAGCATCTGGCAACATTGTTCGCGGACTAGCGTGCAGCAGAGCGTGCTAGTATAGTAATTGATATGTATACTATTTTATATATAGGGAACTGACACCTGGAGGATGAATAAAAAGGCTTTTTTCCATTCTTGTTCTCACGATGATATCCAAAACATTACACTATATATTAGGGAGTCACATGTGCTCCACACGGGTCGTGGCGCCTATGACACAACAGGTGTTCCCAAGTCGACACCACCAAGTCTCCAATGCGAACATTTTAAATTAGTTCCTCATCTTGACCCACGCAATGGTCAATCCAAGGCTTACAGCGTGTAACGCAGAGCATGTAACCTGACACGATATATAGCTCACAGCATGCACATATATATAAATTTCATAGTGTATAACTTACATTATGTAACTTGACATTAAATGTAGCTCACATCGTGTGACTTGGCACTGAATGTATCTCACAGCGCATAGCAGAGCATTATATAGAGCACACAGCATATAATATATAACCAATCCCAATATGTAGCCCATAGGGTATGGCATACTACTAATAATTAAGAACTTGTCTAGCATGGAGGAGCTAAGCCAGGAGGTTATTATAAGTTGAAGCCTGGAAACCCCGCCATACTATTTATTTATACACACTTTAAAGAGACAGCAAGATGCGCTCCTAAAACAATATAACATAATACACCCGCAATTAACTGGCTCCCTTGTTTCCAACACCTTTGCTCCCTTTAGCCAGGAGATTCAAGGCCTATATGCCTAGGGGCATCTAGGCTTACAATCTGGTACTCTCAATCCTATTAATCTGGTTGGCTATTTTATCCCTAGCAATGATCCCAATGAGGCCCCCAGTTTATAAGATTGGGTTACTTAGGGCAGGGAGATATGCGAACATCCGGATATGGCAATCTCGCTGGAATCCGCATTTGTATGTATTTCCCCAATAAAATACCCAAGTTAGCCTATAAGATTGAGGAGCATTTGGACACGAAGTGGCTCTTCGGTACGGTTAGGGGTGGGCGAGGTGCTGCCCAAGGCAGAAACATGGATATTCAACGACATTTAAATAGACCATAGCGCTCTTTCGATCACGGGAGTTGCCGATAAGCATTAGGGACATTATGGATACAAGTCGTAGAAAGTCGTTGTAGGATTAAAAAATCCAGCTGGTTCTAAGTATTTCGAATAAAGATCTAGTTCGGAACGGTAATAACGCAGGCCTAGGCCGAAGTACAATACAACATCATCTATAATAAGTCCCCCAACGTCCGTACCACGCCGAGCATAAAGTAAATAATAGATGCAATAAATGGCCTAGTAATAACAGCAGATATTATGCTCAAGGAGCTAGAACGAAACCTGGGAAATGCAAAGAGAGAAGCAGATCGGCAGCCGTTCGAGACTAGCGCCCAATTGATACTCTGGTTTAAACGCACATACCTGAGTAAAATGGAGGAAAATGTGCGTAAGAACTGGCTGTGTTCTCAGAACGGATTAAGCGCTCATATATTAGTCAACTAGACGGCACTATGTCCTGAGAAGTGCAAGCAGTTCGCTGAGGACAGGGACGTAGTACGCAATGGTATGCTTCAGGATTACCATCTACGGTCTACTATTACAAAACTTCTTCGGCCGGGCCGCAGGAAAGCAACAATCTACGAGTGCTTTGGCTTAAAAAATGAAAGTTCTGCCGCGATTTCCTATATAAAAACTAACACCTGTCCTTCCAGCCTCCGAACTTCGCACGCACTCACATTCCTGAGCACCGTTGCTTCTTCCCAGTACTGCTCTAGAATAACGCCTTCCATTACCTCAGCTTCATATCCAAGCAACCGCGGCCATGGACAGTTCCTTGAGTAGGTTTCCGATACCATTCATTTATGATCGAGACGCGCTCGACACCTCTCTCGATCCGTCAAAACGTAACATCATCTTCCTACACGACAATACCATTAATAGCTCGGTGCATCAAATAACAACAAAACGTCACTACACCTCGTCCGAGAATACGGAGCGTGCATCATCTCTATCGCCCATTATCAGAATCAGACACTACAAGTACACACCAACCTGCCTCCCCTACGCCACAAATAATCAATCAATCAAGCATACGCATCCCCCGTTCTAGTATCCCATCGACGACACCCCATCGATCACTTTATCTTCTTCTACACCAAAGCAATAACAAACCATGCCCCCGCCACCCCTATTGCCCCTGGATGACATCATTCGCCTAGCAGAAGAAGAAGAACCGGGATGCGGCTGCTAGGAGTCCGCTTGTTGTACCCTGCGGGGATGGTCCGGCTGTCTGACAGGATGCTTTCAACGACAAAGACGAATTGATATCGACCGGGATCCTCCGCCATATCAAGCTCAAGATCCTCCTCACGATCCTCCTCGAGATCAGCCTCAAGATCAGCCTCAAGATCAGCCTCAAAATCAGGTTCAAGATCCTCCTCAAAATCAGGTTCAAGATCCTCCTCGAGATCAGCCTCAAGATCCTCCAGAAGATCAGGTTGAAGTTCCCCCACCATATCAGATTCAAGTTCCTCCGCAATATCGGCTTCGAGCGGCAGATCGGGTTCAAGTTCCCCCGCCATATAGGGCTCGAGCGCCCTAAAACAAACAATCAAATGGTTCCCTCTTTATCTCTGCTCTCGCTCATCCTCATCTATCGCATGCTTTACTGTATATAGGGTACGTCATGCGAAGGAACTAGGACAATAACGACACGCGATGTCTTGAATACCCCTCTGTCCTCTTCGACGGCAGTGCTGAATAGATAGATACTACGGGATGATTATTGCGGTACTTTTTTTTACGGGATTCAGATATGGTGGGATGCAATCTCGGATCTCTAGGGCTACGAAGTCTTCGCCTGGAGGGGGGAACTGAGTCGTTTGAACGCCAGGGGATTCTGCTTTGGTGGCAGTGGACTGGGTGATGGGGAGTAAGAAGGAGGAAACTCAAGCGAACGAGGAGGACGCTGCAAGAATGTCGATTGTCTTTCGGTTGCAACCATCTTCCTTGGTGTCCAAGGACATTCACGTTGTGCGGGTTTTAGGACAATATGACGAGCGCAGGTGTTATGTGGGGGGGGGTCCAGCGTCGGTTAGAAAATAGTGATTAACCACAGCAAGTTGAGAATACACTTATTCCAGCCTCTTCAATGTTAGCCTAACATCTAGATTTACCAAAGGGATAAGTCCGTAAAAGCAAATAGTTGACAAGGCTCAAAGGAGAGGCACACCCAGAACATAGTCGGGGCTTCTGTAATAAGTGATCAGATTTCAACCGGCTCACGGCTTGAGATATTGGAGACTGGGAAGAAGTATCATGCAAAAAATGAATGTCCCGGAGTTGTAAAGAATACTAAGATCTCTTCTAGAAGAAATAACCCATGACCCTTTTCTCAAACAAACGCCTAGCAATGCATTAAACCCGCCAATCCTTACATACAACCAGAATTTTCCCTTCGTACCCCAACTCCCAAAAGTCAACAAGGACATGTCCATTCTACTACAAATGCATCCCCCCATCCGGATCTTGCTCCTCGTTTTCAGGCGGAACGCGATTCAGAAGTTCTCTGAGAAGCTCTTCGTCGCCCCGTATCGTACCGGTCTGGAAAGTCCCGTCTCTCCACGCCTCGTGCTGCTGAGATTCAGTAACACTCTGGCTGCTATGGCCATTAACCGCAGGCAGCGTCGCTGTCGCTGAAGCTGTGTCGCTTGCGCCATTTGTCCTGACCTCTCCCTCTCCTCTTTCCCCTTCCACTGCTCTATCCGTAGTAGTAGTCCCCTGAAACTCCTGCCAATTGAGCCCTCTACCCTCAACCTCGGCACGAATCAGCGAGATGCGCTCCTGCATGCGCGCGATAACACCTTCGTTTTCGGCGATCGCTTCTTGACAATCTGGATCAGGCTGTCCAGGTTCAGTGGAGTTGTTATTGTTGCCTTGTTGGTCGAGGGTAGATTTGGTGCCTTCGGCGAAGGGCTTTAGCTCGGCGTTTGAGTAGTCGAGATGCGCTATCGAGTTGCGCAGTTCGAGGACTTTGAGGGCGAGGGAGCTCGCGGGGAGATCTTTGAGCGCCTCGGCGAAGCGGGTTGGTGATATGGGTAGGGCTTCGGATGACATGGCTGGAGATGGTTTGGTTTGATGATTTATTCTGCTCGTGTGACAAGAGAAGGATGTTAAGATTGGAAATTAGCAGATTGCAAGCTTAATTTCGCGATTTTGGGTTTGACGATGTTGTCGCAAGACGGAGAGCTGCCTACAAACGGCTTGCCTAAAAGCTCATCGACGTTGCAAAATGCTTATTGGCGGGGTAGCAAGGAGCTTGGGCCTGTTAGTACGTAATAGCGTGCTGGAGATAGGTACCTCGGTCCCCTGTCTTGGAGGGGCAACAGTTACAAGGGTACATCTACAAGTAACGCTCAGTTCAGACCGATCGTCGGCTCAATTCATATTCAGGGGGTGGTCGCCATGTTAAGTCTATCTCCGAATGGAAGGTGAATGGTGTGACTACGGCCCTGTATATCGGCATCTTATCTCTGTGTTAAACGCGCAATAGCATGCTGTAGAGCAAGATTGAACTAGGGTAGTTACTTCTTTCTCCCTATCTACATAATAAAATGTAGAATCAATTGCTTTTGGCTCAATGAGACATTCCTTCACGATCCTTGGGGCGTACAAATCTCAGTTCCCCGCGTGAACGATGATTCTCACACTTGCTTTGGCGGCAAGCCTTCTCCCCTCCTATACTGTCGCACTTGCTAGACCCAATCCTGCTGTCGAGCCGAGAAGTAATGAGCAAAATATCCCTTTCAAATGCGAACTTCCACCTTCAGTCGACCCTTCAAGCGATGGTCTGCCAGAAGCGCGAGATATCTTCACCGGCGAGGATGCCCTGAAACTACAAGTCGAGAGACACTCTGCCATTGTTAGGGTGCCCACCATCTCATACGATGACAATGGCGAACCTACAGAGGATCCTCGGTGGAATATCTTCTACACCCTACATGACACTCTCGAATCACTATATCCAAATGTGTGAGTTTGGATAATCGCCGTGGTGAGATCGCACTAGCTGACTTGTGAACTACAGCCACCGACGGATGGTGCGCGAAACAGTGAACACGTTAGGGTTGGTGTACACGATCAAAGGGTCTGATCCGTCACTTAAACCGATATTGCTCGCAGCACATCAAGATGTAGTCCCTGTTTCAGATGCTTCAACATGGTCGTATCCCCCTTTCTCTGGTTATTTCGACGGACAGTGGCTTTGGGGCCGAGGGGCGTCCGACGATAAGAACAGCTTGACCGCCTTAATGTCGGCTCTCGACACACTATTGGCACATGCAGAGTGGATACCGAAAAGGGCCATCATCCTTGCTCTTGGGTTCGACGAAGAATGCTCTGGGCGTCGGGGTGCCGGCACGATTGGGCCATACTTGGAAGATTTATATGGGCAAGACTCGATGGCATTGGTGCTTGATGAAGGTGGCATCGGTCTGGAGCTGCTTGGTAACGACACTCTGTGTAGGTTTTCCAAGAACCCACGCTCAAAACGGCATTTTCTAACAGGGTTATAGACGCGCTACCCGCTGTTCTAGAAAAGGGGCACGTGGATGTTTGGATCGAACTACACGTCAACGGAGGGCACTCTTCCACCCCATTTCCTCATACCGGCATTGGCATCGTGTCCGAGATCGTAACGCGGCTCGAGGCTCACCCATGGAAGCCGAAACTCATAGAAGGGTCGCCCATCCATAAGCACTTCATCTGCCAGTCCAAGTATTCACCGAATTCCGCACCAAAGATAACCAAACTCATCGAAGAGGGTGATCTGGAGACCCTGGCTAGCGAACTTGCGACAATCGACCGCTCGACGCACTATCGCCTGCAGACCTCTCAAGCCGTGGACTTCTTTCTCGGCGGCGTCAAGATCAACGCGATGCCGGAATACGTCAAGATCGGGGTGAACCATCGCATCGCGCCGCAGGACTCGATCCCAGCAGTCAAGAGCAATATCCTGCAACAGATCAAGCCGATTGTTCAGAAGTTCGGGCTCACGGTCAAACCCTTTGAAGGCGAGGAGGAGAATCCCGATTTTGACCTTGGCGAAATGTTAGAGGATGGGCTTGTTGAGCCGATGTATGAGGTCGAGTACAATGGCACGCTTGTCCTTACCTCGTCCCAGCCGACACACGTCACGCCGATCTCACCTACGACCGGGCCGGTCTGGGACCTTTTCGCGGGGACAATTCAGCATAGTTTTGCGTTTGATGGGGGTAAGGTTGTGACTGTAGGAGAGCTGATGACTGGCAACACTGATACGCGGCATTACCTGAGTAAGTCCACTTGCATCGCGTCCCGTTTTCAGCGTACAACAGTTGTGCTGACTTTCCCGGATACAGATTTAACACCGAATATTTATCGGTGGGCGCCTGTACGCCAAGGTCATGCACTGAACGGGCACACGGTTGACGAACGAGTTGATATGGAGATCCATTTAGAGATGGTGAGGTTCTACTATGATTTGATTAGGAATTTTGACGCCTCCAAAGCTGCGTCGATTGAACAAGTTGTTGAAATTGGTGAACTCTGAGCTGCCTTTTCATATCTAACGCTGATAAACACCCTCGAGACCTTCATATAAATGAGAGTACCTGAACTTGATTTAATTGAATGCTGGAGATAAAAGCTGTAATACATGATGCTTCAATGATGTCCACGGAAGAGATGTAACCCGAAGTACACATGTACCCTTGCTGGGCGCAGTAGGTCGACTGTACAGTAGATGGCCCCGCCTCGGCCCGCTATCGCAAGTACCCACCTATCTCGGCCCAGAGAAATTCTTAATGCTGTTCCAACATCCTCGTGAATCCGCAATTGATGACATATCATGCGATCACCCAGTCTTTTTCTTTGTGTGTGAAGACGTAGGCATCCTCGGCCACGATGGTATGAACAGGGCTATCATGCCGAGTCTTCTAATCCCTAATCCGTTGTCTAGCTCCAGAATTGGTCTGCGAGCCGTCGTCCGTGCCTCCCAAATCACGCCAGTCGCCGCTCCATTAATCCGAGTCTTTTCTTCGACGAGCGGGCTCTACTCCCGACAATCATGCTTCCAATATAGCACATGGGGCGTCGCGCGCCCGTGTACAGCTCCATATTCACGGACCGCTCAACACCCAAGACCGCATATACACCTACGCACGATATTTACGTTCCGCGCCATCACCCATTACATCGACTTGCCAGACTGGTATCAAGATGCCGAAGGTTTACCTTTCAGGAGGGAGGACCTCACCCAGAAGGAGGCGAACAAGATATTTCCTTCGAATCTGCCCGCACCACAAGCCAATCAGTTACTGAAGATCTTGCACGGTAGACGGGTAGCGGGTACTCTCGACGATCCCAGTCTCGCACAGAATACAAGGCAATTCAGAATCAGCGACCAAAAGAGGGCATTAGAATACTTGCGCGAGCATATCCCTGTGGACGAGATACTCATGGCGGGATTAAGGGCCGAAGATGAGCTGAAGGCACTTGGACAACAGGAGGGTGGTGCTCAAGAAATTGAGACACAATCTGAAGACACAAGCTCTCAGAATTCCTCAGCATCTTTGGAGGAGAAAGCTGTTGAGATTCCAACAGGGCGGTTACCGAGAAAACCGGCTAGCGACTCACCCTACGGCGAGAGTAACTTTGACCGGATCCGCGCCGCGAATATCGCTAAGCGCGAGGCGGAAGAGGCCAGGTTGGAAGCCGAGCGAAAACTACGAGAGGAGGAATTGGCTAAAGAGAACATCGGAACGCTACAGACACAACAAGAACAGCCGAGACAGATCAGCGAGTTCAGGAAGAGACACATGGAACGCGCTACTTCCGATCTCGAAGCGCCCCCCGAGATGCCAGCCTGGCAGCGTTTAGCACCTACCCTCGGATTCGCTGTGCTCGTGGTCTTAGCCTCGATAGGATTCGCTGCCACGTACCAAGCCCCGCCCTCATCGCGACGACTCTTCCCAAATATCCCTCCCGCAGCAGCAACCTGTCTAAGCCTAATCGCCGCAAACATACTAATCTGGGGACTCTGGAAATTCCCGCCCGCATGGGTCCATCTCAACAAATACTTCCTTCTGGTAGCAGCGACCCCGCGACCACTACAACTCCTCGGCGCCATGTTCTCGCACCAGTCCTTCGGGCACCTGTCCGCCAACATGTTCTTCCTGTGGTTCTTCGGGACGCGCGTGCACGACGAGATCGGGCGCGGGAATTTCCTCGCGCTGTACTTCTCCGCCGGCACCCTCGGTTTCGCGGCGAGCCTGACACACTTCGTCCTCTGGCGCGGGCTCGCGTGCACGACGCACGGCGCCTCCGGGGCAGTGTACGGGCTCATCACGGCGTTCTTCTGGATGCATAAATTTGAAGAGTTCAAGGTCTTCGGGTACCCGCCTGATCCGATCTCCGGGCCGCAGGGGCTGGGGTTCATTGGGTTGATATTGGGGGCACATCTGATCCCGTTGGTGCTGAAGCGCGCTAGTAATATAGATATGGCGTCGCATTTTGGCGGGATGGTCGCTGGGGCGCTGGGGATTGATCTTGCGAGGCAGTATATGGATTATCGGGCAAGGGCGCGCGCTGAGAGGTTGAATATGGGGCTTACGAGGACGACTGCTGAGAAGAGGGATGGGAGTACCGGGAAGGTTGTTGAGGTGACCTCTGTTGAGGTGCCGGCGTCAAAGCCTTCTAAGCGGTGATTGGCTTATGATGGGGGATATACGATTATAGACATTCGTGTACAGTCACTTTCGGTATCTACATGTATGTATGTATTTGGATGACATTGCATGATATCTAGATGCAAGTCGCTTACAGTCTTGTATATACTAGAAGCGATGCTTTTGGGAACGCTTGTATATTTCCAACAAACTCTTACAGCTCTTATCATTCCTTGCGGCATCATCGTGAACTGCCTCCCCTAATGGTGTGGCAAAGTCTGTATAGTGTGGCTTAAATTTCGTTTACTTCCAAGTTGCTTGGCAGCGCCCGTCCCGTCTACAGTACCTACAACTATGGTGCCGCTGCAAGGTGCGGTTACGGTTGCGGTTGCGGTTGCGGTGTGCCTTTTTTCCTTCCTGCAGCTAGCGATGCGACGTCATCTGCAAAGAACGTGCCATTGCCAATCCTTTTCGGCATGGAAATGCCGTGCTGTTGGTGTGTGCTGTGTGTTTCCGCCGAGAACCATTCATTGTCTGCAGGTGCTATCTAAGTTTGGAAACACCATGTACCACTGTACACTACAACAAGAATTGCGTGGTAGATACCTACCTACCCATGTCGGTAGCATGTTTCAGCATGGTACGATGGTGTTCCCTCAGGTCTGCCTAGCTGCTGCACAAGTGATTCGTTTCACGAACTTATTCTTACCGAAGGACTGCATCTCCTTTTTTTTTTTTCCTTTTTTTTTCCAACACACGGATACGCTAGTAGGTATTGCCTATATTTTAGCAAAGACGCTCCATGTTGATCTAGAAAGAATCAAACAATCAGATGCGCCGTCTTGAAACGCTATCTCGAGATCGACAAACTAAAGCCCTCACCTGAGAAAGATACTGCCCCAGCAAGCAAAATGACCCGTGGAGCTAGTGTGGATCAAGAGCCTAGCAAGAACCAGCTGTTACAGTAGCGTGTGGTAGTGCGATCTGCAGATGCCCGTCACTACCGTAGTTTACTTACATACAGTTAGTAGTAGTAGTGGTGCCTATGATTGCCGATGGCTTAGACCTACCTACCCGACTGTGCATGTCTGAGCGCACAAGACCATTGGTGCACTATTTACCAATCAAGTGGAAGATGAAACATCGAAAAAGAAAAAGGAAAGAGAGAACAGATTTAAATTGCTCTAATTGTTAAGTACAGACAAAGACCTTTAGATAGAAACTTTTGCCGTACTCCGGCTTCAGCCAATGAACATCGAGGTTAATCTCGGTCTAAAGATAAAAGCGGACCTTGCTATTGTCTAGCTTGTCTAGCTCGACCCCGGTCGTGGCCTGGCGTCGGTCTTGGCATACGTCTTGTTCCCTGCAGCTCCACGCTTGCTCTCTCTCTCTCTCTTTCCTCTCCCTGTGCGCCAGCCCTGCGCCAGCCAGCCAACGGGAGCTCTGTCCTATCTTGAGAGAGGTAACCAAAGCACAACATCTCATGTCGTCTGTCGTCCGCTGCCGTCAGCTCGCAGCAGTCCTACACTAACTAGACTACAAACCTACCTGCCTGCCTGCCTGCCTGCCTGCCTGCCTGCTGCAACGCTCTGTCTGTACTTATCTGTATACTACTACCTACCTACCTAGTTCTGGGCTCTGCCCTTACCCATTGTCTGTCTTCGTCTTGCACTTGGCTTCCTTCTCTTAGCTTCTTGCATTCCTCGGCGTCGACTGGCACGAGGTGCTGTGTACTGTATACTGTATCTGCACCTCAAGCACCAGGTCTTATCTAGAGCATTGTGCCTTTTTTTTTTTTTTGTTTCCCACTCTACCTAGTCCGCTTCGCTTTCTCTAGGCACGTTTGCTTATTACTATAGTGTATTATTTGCTTCGAACCTCGAGACTTGTTTGTTCTTATTAAAATAATCCCTTGTGAGGGAAGCGAGCTAATCTGTGCCCACAATGGCTCATAGTCAACGTGAGTCCTTCGATATGGACGACGACCCTCGAAACCCTTACGCATCGGCCAACAGGTGGCGACACCAAGAATCTTCTGCCTTTGCCCGTGCCGCCGTCGCCCGAGATGCCCATTCGAGCGGAAATTCAAAGGACCTGACCGACTTCCTCAATGCCTCCAGAGTCGAGCCCGGCAGACCCGCGACCAATGGCGCCAGCAACGGGGCCGCCTACCAACCCATTGTTATTGGTGGTACCGATGGTCAGACCGATGGTGTCGCCGCGCATGACGGGAAGGAGGTCATCTGCGGCCCATTACTGAACTACCGGCGCATGGAGGGGAACACATGGTACGGAAGCGTCTTGATTGTCACAAGAGGCGGCGGCAAGACACAACCCTACAACCCGTCGCTTCATCTCGCTCGCGTAGAATTGGCCAACGACCAACCCGGCTTCGCACCGGACGGAGAAAGCGGTAATGCCGCCGAGGTGGTAGCTAGCAACTGCGCACAGCCTATCCGGAGTGACCACGGAACCGATATCACCGGTAGTTGCCTGTACTCTGATCCCCGAGCTACTTTCTGGAGTTTCGACCTCGTATGCGATATGGGCCCTACCGAGCAGAAATGGGCCTATTCCGTCTCCGATGTGCGATACAAGAGCGCTACGAAGCCCAAGACCAACTACTTCTTTGTTCCTGCTCTTGACGAGTCAATGCGCATCATGTTTCACTCCTGCAACGGATTTAGTGTAGGGACGGATGAAGAAGCTTGGAGCGGACCTGCTCTGTGGAACGACGTGGTAAGAAACCACGCCAAGGCGCCTTTCCACGTCATGATCGGTGGCGGCGACCAGATATATAACGATGGGATCAGAGTGTCCGGCCCGCTTCGCGAATGGACCTCGATCGGTAACCCTAAGAAGCGCCGAGACTACCCTTTCCCCGAGACCCTGAGGCAAGCATGCGACGATTACTACCTGAATAATTACATCCGGTGGTATTCGACCGAACCATTCGCTACGGTCAATGGCCAAATACCGCAACTGAACATCTGGGATGATCACGATATCATTGACGGGTTCGGCTCCTATGTTCATGAATTTATGAAGTGCGACGTGTTCCGAGGCATTGGCGGTACCGCCCACAAATACTACATGCTTTTCCAGCATCACCTCGCACCGCCGGCCTCCACATACACTAGCGATTCGCCGGCCACGCACCAGTTCGGCGGACCAGAAGATGACGCGCAACTTGTCAATACCTATGTAAAACCGAGAACCCACGCTGAGCCCTGTTACATCATCGGTAGCAAACCGGGGCCGTATGTGGCAGAGCACTCGATGAACATGTTTGCGAAGCTCGGCGCGCGGATTGCGTTCATGGGTATTGATGCACGTACCGAACGTACAAGACACCAGGTCAACTATCCGGACACCTACGATCTGATTTTCCATCGCGTGCAGACCGAGCTCGGCCAAGCCGCGAATGCTGGCCGTCCTTTTAGACACCTGATATTACTACTAGGAATTCCAATTGCTTATCCTGTAAGATAACCAAAGGATGTCGATTCAAGTCCGGTGCTAATAATACCCAGCGCTTGACATGGCTTGAGAATATCTTCTCGAGCCCAGTGATTGCACCGATCAAGTTCATGAACCGAAGATTCGGCTTTGGTAAGCTCAATAACCCC
Organism: Xylaria sp. MSU_SB201401; assembly: GCA_002288965.1. Classification (NCBI taxonomy): domain Eukaryota; kingdom Fungi; phylum Ascomycota; class Sordariomycetes; order Xylariales; family Xylariaceae; genus Xylaria; species Xylaria sp. MSU_SB201401. Next base: position 13,934 of record NPFG01000575.1, read on the forward strand.
TCCCTCTGCCCGGACGTAATTGACGCGTCTTCGTATAGGCGGTGGTGTGTTTAACCACTTTGACGGGAGTGTCGACCTTCTCGATGACTTGGATGATCACTACACGGCTAGAACCCACAAGAAGGAAAGAAACGCCCTAATCGAACGATTGCAAGGCCTGTGTGCAGAATTCTCCGTTCGTCTTACCATCCTAGGAGGCGACGTTCACCTGGCGGCTCTCGGACGATTCTACTCGAACCCTAACCTCAATATTCCCGTCGAGGAAGATCACCGCTACATGGTCAATGTCGTGTCTTCGGCTATTGTCAACAAGCCTCCGCCAGCTGCTATTGCCAACTTGCTTGCAAGCCGCAACAAGATACACCACCTTAATGTGGACACAGATGAGACTCTAATGGAGCTTTTTGACAAGGACCCTGGTAACTCAAGCAAGACGAGAGGATCTAACCATGTCACGATGCCCAGCCGGAATTATGCCATAATCACCGAAAACTCCCCGAACAACCATGGTATGTTTGTCAATGGACACCAAGAAGAGCCTGGTCACGGGACGCCGGTAACTGCCTATAAAGGGAAAGACGGGCATTCTTTCTTACATGCCGGTGAGGAAGGTGCTGGTACGCAGCATAAGGCTGCGCATTCAGAGACTCACGGCAAGAACAACGACGGATCTCTGGATTGCCGCATTCTTGTCGAAATCGACCAGCACGACAAGGAGGGCAAAACAGAGCCGTATGGGCTCACCATTCCAGTGCTCAACTACGAGCCAGGAAAGTTTGGGTCGAACATGCACCACCGGCTGGGACTTCGCCACCACCGCAGCCGGCCAGGCACTGGAACCACTAGCACGGCACCGCCGAGCACTCGGTCGGCGCCGGGGACCGGAGCTTAACCACTAGGAGATGGTTAAGAAAACGTTTCGGCTCGGATGCTTGCCTTCGTGTGTTTCGGAATGAGATGGAAGCTGTGCCAGTGGTAATTTTTGGCTGGTGGAAAGGTTTTATCTTACGTATACCCAAATGTAAATATGGAATTCGATTGCGGGAGACTAACTTTAATGGAGAGAAGGGGGACGAAAAGGGAGATGAAAAGGGAGATGAAAAAGACTTGTAACTCGATTATGTCAAGACGACTCAATGATAATACCCATACAATTTTAAGAAAAGACGCGGTACATATACACTAGGCATTGCTTATATGATTTATGTTGGATGGTAGTTTGTTATACACGTGGGAGATAACAATTGATGGTGATGAGAAAAGAAAGTAATCAGCTATATCGTTTGCAATCGGATACCGAAACTAAGATCATAACCCACTCCTCGGAAAGAGAAGGCATTTCGATAGGTTTTGTCGGGTCTTTTTGTTTTTCTCGCATTAGGACCGAAGGTTTTAGTTAGTTCAAGTATTCAACAGGCGTATCCTAGGTGAAATCGTCGATTCGTGAAGCCAGCCCAGCCCAGCCCAGCTCGGCTCACGTACCTGAGATAGCTCCGAGCTCGGGGCTATTGTCGAGAGATGGCGTTGTCCTGATTGGCTCTCTGGCAGCCCGTTCCTCAACGGTCCCCGTGTGCCCCGCATGCAGGCCCTACGGACCCCTCCAGAGCCCCTCCCGAGTCGTGCAGAGCGGGTCAGCTATCTGGGGGATGGCGTCGCCTTATGCCGCAGCAAAGCGAGAACGTTCTCGCTGTCGTCACGGAGAGCAGCAGAGCAGCAGAGCAGCTTACCTAGCCGAGCAACTGCAGCCGATTCTTGCTTCCTTTATTCGGACACGGGGTAGTTAGGCCGTTCATTTTAAACCCTGCATATCCTCCTCACTGAGAAGATTGGAGGTTAGAAGAATAATTCACTTGTTTTTTAACTTTCGATAGCAGTGTAATTGAGGTCGATTATAGCTGTTTGCTCTCTTCGCCTCGTCTTACAAAGCATTCTTATTTAGCTGGCCACTCTTTCTCGGAATCTTTGAGTACATACCACCCTCGACCCTACGAATAATACTCCGCATTGGCCAAGATGACGATCTCGCGGAAGAGTGTCGGCCTTGTAAAGGCGCTGCAGACACCCTCTGTCAACGGACAATTATTGTCGAGGACCGGCCTGAGACAATCCAGGCTATTAAGCACAACCAGCAGCCGATCGTCATCACAGCTCGCTGCTTTCAAGATTCCCAAGATTCTCAATGAGCCCAACGTACGTTCACCATGGCTCGATGATTCTCGCCACGTAAAACCAGGGTTAGCTAACTAGGTAAACTAGCAACACTATGCGAAGAACTCGCCCCAGAGAGAAGGCCTCTACTCCGCAGTCGACGCATACCGGAAAAGGGGCGTTGTAGAAGTACCTATTGTTGTTGGTGGCAAAGAGGTACCATATCTGTGTTCTAAGATGTAGCACTTTCACTCTCTAATCCATAAGCAGATCAAAACTTCACAAACAGCTACCCAGAAGAACCCCTCGGACCATGCCGTCACCGTTGCTTCCTACTCCCTCGCCTCGCCCTCCGACGTCAGCAATGCCATCGACTCTGCCCTAGCCGCGAAACCCGCCTGGGAATCGTTGCCCTTCGCCGAGCGAGCCTCTGTATTCCTCAAGGCAGCCGATCTCGTCTCCACCAAGTACCGATACGAGATCATGGCCGCCACCATGGTCGGCCAAGGCAAGAACGCGTGGCAGGCCGAGATCGACTCCGCCGCCGAATTGGCCGATTTCCTGCGTTTCAACGTGCAGTACGCCGAGGAGCTATACGCTCAGCAGCCCGCGCACCACTCCCCTGGTGTGTGGAACCGCGTCGAATACCGACCCTTGGAAGGCTTCGTCTACGCTGTCAGCCCCTTCAACTTCACCGCCATCGCCGGTAACCTCCCCGGCGTCCCGGCTCTGCTAGGTAACGTGGTAGTCTGGAAACCCTCCGATTCCGCGATCGCCTCGAACTGGTTGCTGTACCAGATCCTCGTCGAAGCCGGACTTCCCAAGAACGTCATTCAATTCGTCCCCGGGAACCCGGAGGAAGTCACCAAGGTCGTTCTCGCGCACAGGCAGTTCGCAGCCCTGCACTACACGGGCAGCACCGCCGTGTTCCGCAAGCTGTACGGGCAGATCGGCCAGGGCACCGCCGAGGGCCGGTATCAGGGGTACCCGCGCATCGTGGGCGAGACGGGCGGCAAAAACTTCCACCTGATCCACGCCTCGGCAGACATCGACAACGCCGTCAACCAGACGGTGCGGGGCGCCTTCGAGTACCAGGGGCAGAAGTGCAGCGCCACGTCCCGGCTCTACGTGCCGAAGTCAATCTGGCCTGAATTCAAGGAGAAACTAATCGAGCGGACCAGCGCGCTGAAGATTGGCGAGCCCTGGGACGCGAAGAATTTCATCGGTCCCGTGATTCACGAGCCTAGCTTCAAGAAACTCTCGGGGGTTATTGATGAGGCGAAGAATGATTCAGAGCTGAAGCTCCTGGTAGGCGGGAAATACGACGGGTCAAAGGGGTACTTCATCCACCCCACAATCTACGAGACCACGAACCCGGCGCACAAACTCCTCAAGACGGAACTCTTCGGGCCGATATTAACCACCTACGTCTACGACGACACCAAAGGTGACGCAGCGCAAGCGTTCCTCGAGACATGCAAGCTAGTGGATAGTACCACCGAGTACGGACTCACGGGAGCTGTGTTCGCGAGGGATAGAAATGCGATTGTTACTGCGCAGGAAGCGCTCCGGAATGCCGCGGGGAATTATTATGTGAATTGCAAGAGTACTGGCGCGGTCGTTGGACAGCAGCCTTTTGGAGGCGCGAGGGCGAGCGGAACGAATGATAAGGCGGGGAGTATTGCTTTGCTGGGCAGGTTTGTGAGTATGCGGAGTATTAAAGAGGAGTTTTTGCCTACGACGCAGGTGGAGTATCCTAGTAATGAGGTTTAGAGGGGGGATGTGGAAAGGGAGATAGGGGGGATAATAGGAGAGGAGGGGGGAAGGGGGAGAAAGCATGGTTTTGCGAGTGTGATTCTGGCGTTGGGAGGAGCATATGTTTATGATAGGTATGGAGGCGTTTGATTTTATTGATGATACGCTACGACGAGGTATGGTGCTTAGCTAAGCTTAGAATAAAAGCCATTGTATGTTTAATTTTCGTCAGAGATATTATATGTTCTATAATTGAGTCTGTCTTGTTTTTATAAAAAGAAATGGCGGTTATATATGCGAGAAGATCGGGTAACAGAATATATACCTACTTAGGTACTTGAGTACCTGGGTAGATAGAAATGATGCTTCTGCGTGGGGCTAAAAAAGCAGTGAACCGGGAGCGGTGACATGACCGAATTGTTCAGTAGTGCAGGACTCACCACCCCTGCACCCCACGGATGTTCCCGCATGTGTGTATTTAACAGCACGCCGAGCTAGGGCTAAAATTGCAGTGCTATCTGTCTGTCTGCTATATATTGTAGATGGGATAGTTGGACCTAGTGCCCTAGTACTGTGGCTACTTTATATATACATAGGGTTGGCCGTACCTGCTAACACTGTCCCTACTGTGTATCCCGGGCCACCAATTGCCCGGTTGCTATGTCATGTTGCTACGTCATGTTCATCTTGAGTTTCGCTAAGGATACAATGGAAAAGGGGTCTCAGTGACATAGTATCTAAGATTCCTAGTCTAGGTAGAGTACATCATGAGATGTCTCACGCACTTCCTATAATACCTACTACTGAAGTACGTGGGGAAAACTCTCTCATCCTATAAACGACCGAGATAGAGATCTGCGCTTCCGTAGTAAAGTCAAGTAGAATAGAATAAGTAATTATGGGAATCGGGTGACTAAGTAAAAAAAATAAAAATAAAAAAATTTAAACAGAGAAGTTAATAGGTGTGTTACTAGGTGTCCTGCTTCGTAAAATCATCGCGAGATTCATGCTATATGAGAACGCCTAGTACACCTTTAAAACTTATTACTGAATAACCTTATCTTTAGCGCCATACCCTACTTTGGTAGGGAGAGAGAAAAAGAGAGAGACAGATGGATAGATCGAAATGATGCTTGCCGAGAGAGCTGTCTTACACCACGCATAATTATGTTCCTGCATTTAACAGCGCCCTGAGTTGGGACTAAAATTGCAGTGGTGCAGCAAATCAGTCGCCTATTCTAGTAACCTTCCAAGTAACATTTCTGCATGCGTGCGTTCAACAGCGCCCCGAGCTGGGGCTAAAAAATCAGTGCTTTGCCTATATCGATATACCAATAGTATAGAAAACGCCATTCTGACGCAGTGCAACGACGCCATGTCACAGACTCTGCATAATCATCGAGTCAGCAATTTCCCGGCTACTCAATATATGATGACGACGCTGGTGATAGCTCTCGCGTTGAGGTTAAAAAAGCAGTGCAGATAATAGCACAAATGTGCCAGTGACTAGTTGCCTGGCTGTTATGTGACACTGTCCCCAAGTTAAGCTAAAGTTGCAGTGCAGACATGAGAAATATCTACGAAGGTAAAGTAAGGCTGCTATTCTATACACGAGCACGAAGTCTAAATGAGCTCAACTACTCTTAACCTACAATATATAGACACTTACATACTTTTGTCTGTTGCTATAACCATACCATGAGGCTGCTATAGATAGGTAACTACCTAAGTGTTAATAGTATCCCAGTCGCCGTGTACCGAAGATATTGGTACAAGAACGTGGGGTGTGGAATTATAAGGTGATGAATCGCGGGGGTTGATGCCGTCGATCGCTTGGTTGCTGTATAATAACCTTCCTCGGACGGGGCTAAAATTGCAGTGCAAACGCGGTCCCCCAACCCTTGCGTGCTCCAGGGCTGGGCTGAAATGGCAGTGCATACATGCATGCACCAATGCCGTCGCGAAGAACGACATGCGTCCTAAGTTGGAAGCACACAATAGGGACCGATACCATGGATACTAGAGAGGAGATTGGGTCCCTACCAAGCGCTTAATATAATAAGGGTTATTCTCGAAGAAGCGGTAAAGGATGATGTTTCTCTCAGCGGCGAGTATATAGGGGCAAACCAGTCGTTGTATACAAAGCATCTGATAATAATACATAAGAAGGCGTCTCATCTCTGGTTGATGATATAATACGGTGATAGCGCTTAGCTTAAGCTCAAAGTTATTCAGTGCTTCATTCAGTCAGAAATATGATATTTAGCAGTTGTATATTATGACAGTGTGAGATATGCTTCATGATATATTCCTTCGTTCTGCATCTCGGTTGTGTCTGCTATCTAGTTTAGTCTGGGGGCGGCATCGAATTGCACGAAGATTCACTATGTATGCAGGTCCTTTCACAGTAGATTAGAGACGGCAAAGGTGTGTTGTATCGGGCTAAGTTTATGGATTATCTGGTAGGTGTATGGGTTGCTAACTATAGTCTGAATTTGTATCTGCCTAACTCGGGGAGGGGAGGGGTGGGGTTTCCTAGAGAGACGAGGCGGTATATCTCTAAAGCTTGATGTTGTAGCTACTTAGTAGGCTAAAATGCAGTATTATAGGTTTCCTTGGTGAGAAAATGCCAAATAAGTTAACAAAGTCCTAGTCACGAAGTATGTATATTCTAACACTCCCGAGTTAGGCTAGAAACGTAGCGCAAAGAAGCACAAATGCGCTAGAGTAGAGGGTGTTATGGTTTTTCGGAATGTATCTCTGAAGGTGAGGATATATCGAAAACTTAATGAAAAGGTATAACTGTAAGTAAAATTGTCATAACTAGCCGGCGTAGCCCTATGGGCTACTCGGAGGCTAGTATATAAGCGTACGGAACGCCCGAATACTCACTTAGAGTATTGCTGACCTTTTGGGGTTATTGGCATAATAGTTAAACGGGCGTGCCGTCGTGACAAAATTGCAGGGGCTACGGGCCATACCCTCACGGGCCACCTTAGCCTAATATAGTTAAAACCCCATATAAAATCGGGTAAAATAGCTAAAAATAGAAGCTAATTAGTATTATAAAGGCAATTTCTTATATAA
>NPFG01000576.1:0-20910 GCA_002288965.1 Xylaria sp. MSU_SB201401
TTGACTGCCACTGCTACCCCTTGCCCTATAGCGACCTACCCGCTATAGTCTTTGCTTCCAGTACTGTTGAGATCCGTTACCTTCCGCTGTAGCTAGTCTGTGCCCCCTGTAGGACCTTCTGTAGCCCCGCTACCGTATGCCCTACAGTGCACTACCTTTCTACAAAACCCTTTGCCAAAAAATATTTGCTTAAAACAGTTTAGCTTTTAGTATAAATATCTACTACTACTTATTAGCTAGTTTTATATACTAAAATAAATTAGCTATTAAATAGATCTAACACTATAATATTAATACTAAATTATAATAATTTTATCTACTTAGATAAGAAAATAAAGCATAGTCTAACATATTGTTATCCAAGAGTCTCGTATTATATAATAATATAAGAAACATACACGAGGCCTTTGCTATACTAAACAAGGTCAAAATTACAAAAAAATACAAAGAGTTAGGACTTTAGCCACCTATTCTTATTAGACAGGTCGTCAAATAACATTTATACAGTTATAGATTAAGACACGAAAAGGTTAAAGTTTAAATATAGCTTAAAAAGTAATCTACTAACCTAAAATCGCCTAAATAATTATATAATATCCCCCCGACAACTTTTACCTAAATAAAAAACACCTACCTCTAAAGCTCTATAGTTAGCAAGATAAAATAATATTAAATACCAAGTTAGCTATCTATATAAACTTATTTAACTTAACAACTTTTATATAAGCTATAGCTAGACTATAATAGGCCTATATAATATAGTAGTAAAATGCCTATCTATTAGATAAAAGACCCTAGTTCAATTCTAGGTATAGGCATAGCAAATATGTTCCTAAGCTAAACGCGAAAGCGTCTTAAATTAAAAACATCTTTGTCGATTATTTTTTTACACTTATCTAACAAGTTTTTACTGCTTATACACTCCTATATACACCCCCTAAACATGTCTTTAGAGCTAAAATCCTTCCAAAAATAGAAAATCATAACTCTAGCAACATAGGTAAACTTGATTGATAGACTACGTAGTAGTTCTCATAATGCAGAAGTCTTCTACGAGGAGAGACTGCCAAGCGAAGCGGAAATACCCCTAGGCGCAATTCACGAGCAGCAACTCGATAAAGAATATAAGGAGTATCTAGGAGATGATATTCAAAGGGTTCTCAGGAATGCAGGGCTGACCTGGGAAGATCTTGCAGGTCTTGATGATATGAAAGATGCCGAGGACTATCTGTCAGATTAATCTGATCGCCAGCCCTTTCACTCGTCTACTTGATGTATATCTTGTAGATGATAGGCTTGCAAATTCGTAACTACACCATATGACAGCCATTGAACGATTGAGATGCGCAGTGCCAATCAAGGTGACTTGTTATGGACCCAACTCATGGCACCATTCAAAGATTCAGTTCTTAAATACGAAACAAGACGAGGGTTTCCTATTATGAAATCCCACCCTAGACACATATTGTCCTTTAGACGGGTGGTATCATGGATAACAAACGGACACTCCGCTCCGCCTGTGCTCGACCTATTCCGAGATTCCACCGCGGGGAGAAGGCATGAGTGCAACATGCCCAGCAGGTCTTACAATAGTGTAATGTAGGATGCCTACTGACCATGTCTACCTAGGTATTTGAAGCAGGAGCATACTAGTATGGTCTGCACTAAGTAAAAGAGGTATCCGCCCGTTCACCCAATGTCGGGGCGAAGGAGATGATATGTATAGGTGGACAAACGTGGTGAACGCGATGCGCATCTCACACTTACAGAGCTGCAGTCTCCAGTTTGCTTCCTACGCTAGCTGCCAACACTAAGGCAAGTAAGTCAGCCCAAGCGAGGTCCATACCCCGAAATCGCTTATTTACTTGCTCGCGTGGAATTGATCAGCAAGCTTGCACAGTACTGTACATATAATGTCAGGTTTCGATTCGCTGGCCATCCCGTAGGAGTTTGTGGGGGTGTCTAGAACACGGGTATGCAGGGCACCTAGGTACCCCTCGAGGCGGTCTGAAAAATAACGTGAACAGCAAAACTCTTTATATCACTAGAATAACCACTATAATCACCACTTCGAAGCTATTTAAAAGCTAATATCTTGATCTTTAGCGTTAATTATAATTAATAGCTATTTAAATATTTTATTAACCTATTTATTAATCGTTTTTATGATAGCTTTAAAGTGGTGGTTGTAGTGGTATAAGTGGTATAAAGAGTTTTGCGGTTCGCGTGTTTTATCAGACCACCTCGTCCCTTTAAGGGCCCATGAGACCTGCATAATCATATGCAGCTAAGCAGGGATGATTTAGCTAATGAAATATATATATTTTAGAGTACTTGTATTCTTTTACTTGCATATTACATATAGCGCAACTATCTAGGTTTTATCTCACTTGGTTGGCTAGATTATCCCTACTTAGCTAAATATAACTCTCTAACACAAGTAATCTGAAGTCACTCGACTATCAATAATTACACCAGCGGTATATATTTCTCTGTTAGTAGGGGTTGTGTGGGACTTATACCCCCAATTATTTTAGCGCGGGTGAAATAGTGTTCAAAGGGATAGAATGCAAGTACAGCGATATAGGAAGTCTAGTAGGTAGGTACAGTAAGAGAGAAGAGGGCCAGAATTTCGTATCTGAGATATCTACATACCTGGTGTGTATACAGATATTTTTTTCTTTCCGCATCTGCGCTTCTAGAGCCGCTGATCAGCGGTGCTAGAACCTGGAAATTTCAATGAGGCCTCAGACTCGGGAGATATGTGAAAGCTGCACACATGGCTATTTGTACTATAAGCTAGGTAGGTATCTACTACGGAGAATAAGGCATAGGGCGGGGTACTCCGCGATTGGGGTGAGACACTATAGCTTTTCCCCCTTGCGTGCTTCTGCGTTGCTCTTTCGGGTTGTGTTGCCTGATGGGCTGGGTGCAGTGGTCCGATAAGGACTTTGACATATTTTTTTCTTTGGTCACGGCTTGGCATCCATCGTAAGATTATCGCCGTGACGAACGCGCGGAGCTCCGCTGGTCTGGCACGGAGATCTGACAAACTGGCCTCTAATTGCTTGCCTTATTTTGCTTTCCAAGCACAATTTCACCGATAGCTTATTTTATAATCTGACGCCCGACACGGCCGACATTCCTGCAGTGTATGAGCCATGCAATATGGGGATGCCATCATGGTGCATCACCGTGTTTGTGTAAAGTCCGAAAGCATGCCCACCCGCTGAAAAATCACACCTGAGGAGCGTGTTCACTAATTCAAACTACCAAACAGACTTGGGAAATGTATGACGCGAATGCTACCTATTAAATGTAGGTAGTTCTCTTCTGTACTGATACGTAACAATACTCCGATTGGAAAGCCCTGTCGATAGTATTTCCGCGTTTCGTCTAAACATCCTGCAGCGTACACTAGTGCAGCAATCCGAAGTCCGTGCAAGTCTCCATCAAGGACAAAAGGCGAGGCAACAGGTGCTCTAGCGTTCCACCGATATTGTCGCGAGCTTGCTCAAGGCCCTAGCCTGGAAGGGCGCCGAATGTCTGGCTTAAGGGGGGGAATGTGATTCTTGCATGCAGAGCGCCAATTTTGGAGGTGGTGGGATGCGACAGTATGCCTCACTGTGTGAGAGGGATCTCCAAGAGTCGCCGGTACTTTTAAACATGGGACCACGCTACTTTGACGCTACTGGTACCCAAGATGGGGACACACGCAACTTGGCAAAATGCAATACCTTAGTGCATATAAGCAAGATCACAAGCCTTTCGGCTGACAATAGACTACTGTGGTAGGCCGGTAAAAGCCTACAGATATGAAGGGTATGGAGTTATTGCCGTCGTATCCTTGCGATTGGCATGTGATATGTCAGCCAAAGGCAATTGTGAAGCCTTCCCGTTGACTTGCCTCGTCGCTTAACCTTAACTCATTACTTAGTTGAGTCTCTTTGGTCTTATCACTCGAGAGATAAACTGTATGCCATACAAAGTAGTTCCTCAAACCTAATCTCGCGACACTACTTGCTAATTAGTTTTGCAAGCACATTGTAACTGCCAAAGTTGCTCTGTCTGCAGCCGTCCATCAGACAGCCCTTCAAACTAGGCCCCGAGGAATAGAATCTGTCACATGTCAAGTCATTGATATGCGCCCAAACTATCATACCTCCAAGTATTGGAAACTACCGAGGAAATCAGGTTTACCTTTTACTATTACCCTAGTCATCACTTGACACAACAACTCATACTCATGACAATACAGGAGGCGGAAACGTCAATTCATGCTTATGCTTATTTATTCATGTGGGTGTAGAAGAACCATTTTAAAACCCTGAAACCTCTGGACTCGTCCAGCATGCCCATGTCACCGAAGACTAGTACGCCGAAATCCAGTATAATATGGTTCGCAATTGGGTACATGCTCGTAACGCCGTCCCTGGGGCCAACCGTCCTACGCCACGACCACTGTCGTTCTCTATCCCTTCTTCTTGGACACACCGACGGTACGACCACGGCGGCCCGTTGTCTTGGTGTGCTGTCCACGCACACGGAGACCCCAGTAGTGTCGGAGACCACGATGGGCACGGATCTTCTTCAAGCGCTCGAGATCCTCACGGAGCTTGCTGTCAACAGCGGATGAGATGGCATGTGAGTTGGTACCAGTGACGATATCCCTTTGTCGGTTAAGGACTGTATATCGTAAGCTTTGCTGTACATATCGTATACAACGTTCATCCATTGTAACTTACACCAGGCGGGGATCTTGTAGGCAGCGGGGTCCTTGACAATCTGGACGACACGCTCAAGCTCTTCAGCGGTGAGCTCACCAGCGCTGGAAAAATACTTGATTAGATTCACGATCCATCAAGACGTGCAGATCACCCTGAACCTACCGCTTGTTCTTGTCGATATCGGCCTTCTTGAGGATCAAGTCGGCGAAACGAGGACCAATACTAAGCACAAATTAGTAGGTGTCATCGCTGTGGTAATACTCGGATCTGCTTACCCCTTGATGGAGGTCAGGGAGTAAAGGGCCTTCTGCTTTCCGTCGACATTGGTGTTGAGTAGACGGATGATGAACTGAAAGTTCGACTTCTCCCCCGAGACGAGCGACTAGAGGACGTATCAGTGACTGTTTTCTCCAGAATCAAAGTATCGCGCTCTCCAAAGCTCCCTAGTCCTGTCACAAATGCTCAAAATGCCAGCCGTTGTCCAATTCGTTGCTAGCGTTGGTGATCGCAAATTTCTATAACATCCGTGGCTTTGAAAAGATTGTTCCCAGAGCAGTATATCATATATGCTTCGATCGCAGAATTGGTATTTGCGGTTGATGGTTTGCGACCACTATCGGGTCTGTCCGGGTTTTGCCGAGAAGACATCGTTATCCACGCGGTCAGGGGCGGCGAGACGACGGGAGGGTAGGACAGCGGCATGACAATCGCGAGCATTTATTTCGGGAAATAGCGAGGCTATTGAACGAGCGTTCAGGTGCGGTTGGACTCACCATGGTGACGGCGTGTGGTGATGGACTGTCGATGGAAAAGAAGCGGAAGCAGTCCGATGCTACACTTTTCAAGATTTTTGGTAAGGGCGTGGTTTCTGTGTGTGTGCGTGCGGTGTCGACTGGCGTCAAAGCTTTTCCGAATCCGACACTCTGTAGGCGCAATTTAATTGGTTCGCCTTCTGCCGTTGTGGGACTGCCCTAGTGGAGTCTCTCTGCTTATCTTATCGGAGATATGAATCACCCCGCCTTCATATCGTGTGGCTTAATTTCTGTGGCTCCAAGTTCTGCTTTGTGGCTCAACTAGGTAGGGATAAATCTTGGGACTTCGGCATCGTTGTTGATTCACTCACCACTATTCGAAACATACCTCTATCTTTTCCTTTACACGTCACATACTTCAAAATCTCAAGTCAATGAGTATTCTCGATATAAGCTACTCTTCTAATCTAGCCTTATACGGTTATAGATTCGTGTAGAAGTTTATGTTGGCCAAACAGTTCTTAGTGTGTCGGTGATGGATAAGTTTACCTCCCGGATTGGCTATGGATTGATTAGAAACCCCTTCTATCCTCAAAACGTCTAAAGTTCTGACAACCATTTTCCTACAATAAACTGGACTTGATGCTGTAACCGCTGGCTCATGTATTAGGCCGGATAATGATATCCTGAAATTTGGCCACTTCCCCAGACAGCCAGCTCTGGTGTAACACAAGCAAATCACAGATAGCCCCTACAGTAGATCTCTTGCAGTGGTTCACATGTTTGATGTGTCGGTTGGATGATGATCGAACGGGCGATGGGGGGGTATCAGGTACAAGTAGCTCGACCCCCGAGGACTGTGCCCAAAAGCTAGCGCACCGTGTTTCGGGTGCCGGTAGCACCTGCTTACAACTAGAGCCCCCTGTTCAGACCTGTTCTAGTCTAGCGCTGCCCATGCATAGGTGGGCAGACAACCCAGAGACGGGGCCCTTAGTCCGAAGCCGCAACACCAACATCAGCACACCTGCAGCCATCAGACCAGGAGACCCCCCCCCGGCTGCCCGGTCGCTAAACGTTTGGCGGGGTTGGACAGTGGACAGGGTGGATAAGTAGATCTCTGGCGTGACCCGGCGATAACGGCCGACTTTAACCCATGTTAGCCAACAAGTACTTAGGTATCCTGTGCGCCCGTTTTCTCCCGCCCGTGATCATTGCTTCCTACCTACATGCTCTCCTCTCTCTCTCTCTTCTCTTCCATAACTTGCTTTTCTTCATTCACACGCCACTATTTCGATAAGAACAGAACCGTCTTATCTGTGACAGACTTACCTCAAGCATATTGAGTATAGAAGTCGTTGAAAGTCCACTCCATATCTATCGCAATCAACCGCCAACCCAGAATTGAAACCGCCGCTATATCGAGGGACACCACCACTACGACCGAAGCTACCTAGCTTGCGATAAATTATTCGCGCCTTTGGTCTCATCTACCTTTACCCGACTACAAAGCTCTAGCACCACTGGAGTGTCTTAATCCCTCGTCCTCGTCCTATTCATATTTACTTCAATCAAGAGTCTTTGTCCGGGTTCTCGCCTTGCGCCTTCTTTTTTCCACATCTTTATAATAATAATCTACTACCATGTTCGCGACTCGAGCTCTTCGCCAGGCTACTGCTCACGCTGCTGAGCGTACGCCTTTGATTCGCTTCATTGGCAAGCGAGAGATTCCTTGTAAGTAATTCGGTACCTCCTTATTATCTATGCCTAAAGCTTGCGACTTGTATCAATGCCTTTTTCCCCCCTCTCGCTCGTTGTCGGTATTACTTTGCTAATCCACTTCATAGCTAACATCGACCACACTCCTCACCCACACCCCGCTTCCCCAACTGGCTCTTTACCCGCCAACTTTGGGAACACTCACAAGAGCTTTTCCGCATACCGCGACTCAGCCCAGCAACACGGACCTCTACGCAAGTCGCTTGGTTCAATTCCAGCCTCCAAGCTAGGACCTATTGAGCCCCCCAAGGGCCAATTCTTCGACCGCAGCGAGCTTCCTGAGCGCTTCCGCAGAGTTCCCTTGACTCTCGCAGAGATTGAAGCCATCGAGACGGGTGGAGCCACTCTCTTCGGTTGAGTTAGAAGGCGAGATGAGCCGGTGGTTGCATGAGAAAATGACGATCTATTATTTTGTACGATGAACGACGTTGTAATACCACGACATCGGGACAGGCGATTTGAGAATGAATGCACACGGATACCAAGGACTTCAAGCCCTACGTGAAATTGAACGGCCTTTAGACTGTTGGAGTTACGAAGATGAGCTTGGAAGAGAGTCTTAGAATGCTGGAGGGACACTGTACACTGTATTTCCTTCTAAGAGGTGTCGCAGGGGCGCACACTGATGAGCTGGGAGTTATACCCTTTCCTATGGGACCGAACCCTTTAGCATGAGCATGGTACAGGGAAAAGTCTAGATTGTTTTCGGGTAAAGACAAAATGTCCTTTAGTCCTTGGTTGGCATAGGCGAATAGGCGACTGCACTGCAAAGCTAGATATTGTGCTGTTGCTGCTGATTTAGTGAGCAAATAAATAACCCATTGACTTATCGCCGTTGATTGATTTCAACAAATTGTTTAATTTTTGTCTCTTATCACTCTCTACTCTCCTGTACTTGAGGCATTGCTAGTGAAAACAAATTCAAGCAACATGTGCTAAATGTCTCACTGCACGCCCTACTTCCTGGTTGTAGATGTGGAGGTTAAACCTCGGCAGAGTCAAGATGAAGACATGCTCAAAGAGCTAGGTATTCGGAAAGAAAATGTCGCTGTATGCAATTTATGTTCCGGGTACCTTGTTAATGCGGCTGCCTGCAAGAAACAGATAGACTCCAAGTCCCGTGATTTCGCGACTGCCCAGGAGTTCCGGTTGAATTAAAAACGGCAACCCCACGTCGTAGCACCCTTTAGTCAACGCGTTCGTTCCTCCCTTTTCACATGCAAGCATACCGTTATTTTCACCGCTTCTCTCCCCAACGACACTCAATTGTTTCCATTTCTGTGTTGCACAACAATCGAGCTCCCTCTTACTTGGATCGGCGTTTTCATTGTGCTTCCGGCAATATGACTAACCCACCATCGCCTAGCAAAGATGGTGGTGCAGGCAAACGAAGGGCGACCGATAAGCCTGTGTCGCCGCCTCCCGTCAAGCGCAAGGCGCAAAGTGCGATATCCAAGGGTGCTGTAGCGAGCTTCTTCACCCCAACTTCGCAGAAGCCGAAGGACCGCACCGTATGGATGGAACGTGGCAAAGACTCGGCTCCTGCTACGCTGCTGGTCGGCCGCTTCGAGCCGGAGGCTGGGGAGCCTCGAGAAAGGAGAACGAGGAGAAAGATTGCTGCCTTCGACCTGGACTCTACGCTTATCGCCACCTCATCTGGAAAAAAATTCGGCAACGATCCTGCCGATTGGAAGTGGTGGGATCCGTCCGTTCCTACGAGGTTACGAAAGATGTATATAGAGGAAGAGTAAGGCACCCCGTCTCAATTCTAATGGAGTGAAAAAAGATGATAGCCATGCCAACTTATCGGTTGATTTCTTTCATGTTGTGTGAAGGATTGGGTGGCTGATGAGAATGAATACGCAGCTATCGCATCGTTATAATCAGCAATCAAGCCGGCTTAACACTCCACGTGGATCCCAATTCGAAAGGTCCCAAGAACGCAGGGAAAGCTAAGGTGGCCAACTTTAAGCAGAAGTGTGCGGCTATACTAGCACAGCTCAATATCCCAACATCTGTCTACGCTGCCACTGCGCGTGACGAATACCGAAAGCCCCGCACGGAGATGTGGAAAGAGCTCTGTGATGACTACGACATTCCCGAGAAGGAGATTGACTTACAGAACAGCGTCTTCGTGGGCGATGCAGGCGGACGCATGGCGCGGGTCGTGAGCGGAGGCGGGGCCACGGCCAAGGACTTCAGCTGTTCAGATCGCAACTTTGCGCATAATGTCGGTATTGCGTATAAGACACCCGAAGAGTTCTTCTTGGATGAACCACCGCGAGAGTTCGCGCGGGATTTTGACTTAGCAACGTACCCTTATGAGCACAAGGGGAAAGAGAAGGAGGAAGAAGTTTTGTTCGAGAAGAAAAACGAGCGAGATATTGTACTGTTCTGTGGCCCCCCTGGTGCCGGCAAGAGCACATTTTACTGGAAACATCTCCAACCCCTCGGATACGAGCGCGTGAATCAGGATACGCTGAAGAGTCGAGCTAAGTGCTTCAAGGCGGCGGCTGAATTCCTAGATGATGGCTGCTCGATCGCCATAGGTGCGTATCTACTTATTTCTGTAGCAACGTATTTATTTCCATTACACTTCATCTCTCTGCATCCTTGCCTGGCACTTGCAGACATACATATGCGACATACCCGAATTCGACTGACTAGCATGGTTAGATAATACAAATCCCGATGCGGATGGGAGAAAGGAGTGGGTTGAGCTTGCGCGGAAACACAACGTGCCGATCTGCTGCATCTGGTTCAAGATACCAAAGGCACTTTGCGAACACAACGATGCCGTACGGGCTATGAATAAGTCCGTAAGTTTGACTTTAGTTTCCTACTTTTTCCTAAATCAATTTCAGTCCGTATTGTAGCCTCATTCAACCTTGTCTACCTCTCACTTCTCCCCTCCTCTTTCAGGAATCTGGAATTGACTAACATTTTATAGTTGAATCCCGAAGCACGGTCTGTGCTGCCACCGATCGCATTTAACGGATATTTCTCGCGTTTGCATGAACCGACGGCGAAAGAGGGGTTCCAGCACATTTTGCCCGTTGAGTTTAAGTTCCGCGGCACGAGGGAGGAGTATGCGATATGGGCCCAGTACTGGAGTTAGTGGAGGAATCTTTGGAGTGATGTGACAAGTTGTGACGTGCTGGACGTTGCGCCCCCCCTCGTAAGTCGCAGAGTGCTGATGATCTAAGATATCCTTTGCTGTATATATATCTTAATTTTCATGAGCTACTATGGGACGTATAGACCATCATTAAGATGTCTTCGACCTGGCAGTAAGCAATTCCATAGCCGCCACGTATTCACTAAAGCTCCTGCTCCAAATGTCAGAAGCAAACAAGAACAACCACATGAGCCTAGAATACAGACCCCCAGAATTCTAAAGATCATGGCCTGTGGACGTCGGGAACAATTATTTGGAAGCAAGATGTGGGTTATGAGCCAGCAGACAAACCAGAATCCTATCAGCAGGCTCATGTATACGAATAGGGGTATCTCAAAACTCCAACTCTTCCACCTCCATACCACATGTCGTACAAGTCTTGACAGTAACGCCTTCTTCATTCTCGATGATGCGCCCCCATTCATGGATATGTTTGCCGCCGTCGGCGACAGCATCACCAAACTTGGCCTTCTTACCATCACCACCACCACCACCACCACCACCGCTGCCACTACTATTGTCGAACCTCCCCTTTCCTCGCAAATATGCATCCGTGCGCGTGCGCTTCTTGAGATCGAGCAGCTTCTCCTTGAACTTGGCCTCCTTCCTCTTCTTCTTTTCGGCCTCGCGGCGCTCAAACTCGGCATCCAGCGCCTCGGCGGAGCCCCATTTCTTCTCGCCGAAGGCGTACTCCTCAACCTGGTACCGCAGGAACAGCATCATGTCGTGCCAGTGCGACTTGTGCGGATTCGGGCGCGAGAGATGCGGGAGGAGATCTGAGTCTCGGAGCTCGGCTATGCGGGTTGTTGTTAGGTAAACCAGTTGAAACCAGTTGACATGTGTCTCGTGATATCGAGAGGCTGTATTCAAGCATAGACGAAAGAAGGTATACGAAAACAGGGAATAGGGGAAGAGCGAAGTGCAAATGAGAAAGGGGATGAATGTAGGTAGGTAGGTAGACATACGATCTGTCAAGAGATAATCCTCTCTGCATTCCGTCTTGGTCAAAAGACTGTATTTCTCTGGATACTTCTCCTTGCAGGCGTTGCACACGGCGCACCCGAAGACCTCCTCCCAGACGAAGTCGACCTCGAGCGTGCCGCACTCCCGGCACTTCTTCTGCTCCTTGTCGTCCGTCAGCGTGCTCAGCCCGGGCTCGAAGGGCCCGGCCCTCTGCCGCCGCAGCTTCTTGAGGAGCTGCAGCCTCTCCCACTCCTGCATCGTCATGCCCTTTGGCCTCTGTTCTTCACCTCCTTCTGGTGCTTGGCCGTTCGACCCTTGCGCACCGCTACCACCCCCCGGACCGCCGGACATGGCTTTGTTCCAGGGGTCGTCCTCGGCGCTGAGGAATCCGCCCTTCGTGTCCGTCATCTTCCCCAGGTCGTAATCGACGAACTTGGCGAACTTCCGCGCCGGCCGGATGGCGCCGTCGTCGGCCTTTGCTGCTGCTGCTGTTGCTGCTCCGTCTTTCGCTGGCGGCGACGCGCCGTTAACGCGGCCATCGCGGCTTGTGGAGGGGACATCGCGCGCCTGCACCGTCGCGCTGGCTATGGCGTCGTACGGCCGCTTGCGGGTGCTGGGGATGTGTATCTCGTCAGTGGCGATGAAGCCCGAGGGCGTGCGGCCTAGCGCCGGGACAGTGCCTGCGGCGCGAGCAGCGGCTTCTTTCTGGTCTCGGATGGCTTTGGCTTTTAACCTGTTTTCTTCCTAAGAAAGACCAATGTGTGAGCTGACAGGGCCTTTACTGGGTTTTTTGTTCTATTGCCGCGAGAGACTCACGATGCGACGGGTGACTTCTGGTGTTAGTGGAGATGTGACGGCTTTGGAGCCGGTTGCGGCGCGGGGAGGCGTCGAGGGCCGCTCCATCTCCCTAGATCTAGAATTACGCTGCTTGGCGTGGAACAGTCAAACAAGTATTACAAGCGAAATAACAGGGTTGCATATGGTGTATGTACGGTAGTGTTATGGGAAGGAAAGACATGTTGTGAACCAGAGGACGACTGAATTAGGCAGACTAAGATGGGTTAAAGAACCGGTGACGTCGGAGGTTTTAGCACAGCTGGACCTTGCGCCACTACGCATCTTTGACCTCTGGTCTGGATAAGCGTGCATTACTGCAATACACCCCTTTCTATGGCAACTTATCTATTCTACTGAATTCTTAAGGAGATATTGTATATCCACGGTAGAACACGTATTGCTGGTTTAACATATTAGGCCTTTTCTATAAGAAGTTATCTGGCTAGGTAAAAAGTACTGGTACTGTCATCTGCAACATAGATGGTAAGAGGTAAAAAGGTGAAGATCAAGGCGTTCGGAACGCCAATCATATTATTATCTGATTATCTGCATTCCATGTTTAAGCGCGATCGCAATGATGTAGTAAATAGACCCTGCAAACCGATGCTAAGTTCTGTCTTACAGGAGGATAATCTACTCGTCCTTGATACCCCCGCGACCGGCACGCTCGGCCGCCTCGACAGCCTTCTTGTCGCTCTGTGCAGCACCGTTCTGCAGACCGCTCATTAGTCCGGCGGGCGCCTTGAAAGGACGCTTAAGATCGCCACTGGCGGGCTTGCCGAACAGGTGGATCTGGACGAGGTTGGCCTCGAGAGCGCTCTTGAGGGGGATAATGGACTGGATCAGGAGGGGGTTCGTGTATTTCATGTACAAGTGCATGAAGCACGTCATGGCGATACCCATAAGCTGTGATCGGAACGAGGCCTTAGCTTGCTGGGCGTCGTAAGCCTGGACAGTCGTGGTCACAAGCTTGCCCTCTTCGGAGGATCCCATGGGCGCAGGCTCGACGTATTTGAGCGTGGTCAGATCTACATGGGCAATTACAGTTAGCATGCGTATTTCCTCCACAATTTGCGGCGTATATGCGCCCAATATCGCATGCGACTCTTACCCTTCTTCTTGTTGATCTGTAGCAGGACGTAGCCGTAGATGGCGGCAATGATGATGTTGCTACCAACATACAGGGCCCGAACTCCATTGAGAACGGTCGGGTCGTCGAAGGGAATCTTCTTAGATACCTGCATCATTCCGAAGATGATGATCAGGTTGACTCTGTTAGGCGCACGAAGCCGTTAGCAGGGCAGCTCGATAGACAGACGGAGGGCAATGCCTAACAGACACGCGACTCACATTTGGGAACTGAGGCCGGCCATTTTTGCGACTGTGATCTCAAAACAATGAACTCTCGCGATGAGGAAGGAGACAAGAATGAGGAATAGAGAGCCAGCTAAAGGAGTGAAAGAAAGGAAGTTGTATGTTGAGAGAAAGCGACAGTTGAGGCGCAAATATGTCTGCTCCGCTGTGGGGATGGGGGGGAAGTGGATAGAGAACAATGGAATAAAGAAATCGGAAACTTTTCAAGCATTTACCTCAGGTAAAAACCCCCCTGAAAACAGGACCCTAGGTACCCTAATGGGTTCTAGCTGGGAGCACTCAAGTTACATAGGTACGCTAAAGACCGCTAATCGTGCTAGTGGTGCTAGTGGTGCTGCGGTGGATCTAAATTAAGTGCTTACCACCAGGGCTGGGAGCGAGGTGCTGTAGATAAGCGGCAAAGAGGACACTTGTTCTAGAGCGTCCCCGTCTCAGCCTCTCTCCAACTGCGCATCCCTCGGTGCCTAGCCGCCGTGCCTTTATCACCAACAATGATGATGGCAGGGAACAATTCATACATCAGGATGGTAAGAAGATATGCAGCTGAAATTAGTACTGCCAGGGTAAATATTCAGGCAAATTTGCGATGCTCTTGTCTTATGCTTGTCGTTCTGTTGCTGCCTACGTAAGTATGGAGATAGCTATGAGAATCTCAGGCTTTCGAGACTATTGTTCAGCAGCTCTTCTTGGATGACAATGAAGAGAATCTCAACTACTCTCTTTTCTACTAGGGAAGCATCATGGGCCAGGTTTGATATGCTTTGTGGTGAGACCATATGCATGCCTGCTTCCGCCTGAAAACAGCTCAAGGCAAACAACACAGGTTTCCGCCTTTCATACTCTTTAAGTATGGCTGCCGCATCTTCTTTCTACGCATCTTACACGAGGATGCAGGTCTCAGCGACGGTCATGAGATCACGAGATCACCAGAATGCTGGCGAGCAGCTATTAAAACCTGCCATCTCCCAGTCATGGAATTCTTCTGTGTGCGCGCCAAACCTCGCTACTGCCGAAGGAACCGCAGCAGAAGAGAAGACCAGAGATCATCATCCATCGTTCACATTGAAGCTCAACTGAAGAGGCGGCGGAGAGAAACACATAACAATTCAGACCTCATGGCTCGTGCGAATCTCTGCACCGGGTCCTCAGCGTCCAGCCGGGAGCAGCATTGTCTCTGTACAACCTGTTGTTGTTCGCATCTCTCTGGGTCACCAACTCACAACTCGAATCGCGATCATGAGTCGGAGGCCGATATAAGCAAACCAAGTAGACCAGGACAGGATGACCCTACGCAGTTACACCCGATTCCACAATTTTACGTGCATCCGTATTCTTTTCATCACTATCGGTTCCCTGTGGTTAATTACACCACAACCTGCCACGGCCATCGCTTGACGGCTTGCCCGATCTTCTACACGGCGATTGTCCCCGAAATTGCAGCCGTACAAGACGTCGAGGCTGAGCTGGTTAACCGCCCAGGCTGTGTGGGCATGGTTCGACTCCGCGCTACTGAAAACCTGGTTCGCATCAACACCTTTCGCTGCATCAGGACCCTTCACGAAGCCTCGTTGCAGCTAGAGGTCTGGGATATTGCTGATGTAGCTGTTAGCGGTTGAATCAGAAAAAGGAGTGGCCCCGGGAAGATGCGGCATCGTCACTTGACATGCTTCATGTGATGCTCGTGTTCGACTCAAGCAAGAGTGAGAGGACGTCCACAATCTCGACATGCCCAATGTACTTGAGCTATCTCAGCTCGCATCAAGGGCACACAGGGTTAGTTTTAGCACGCCGTAACTAAATAATAGTACACAAGGACCTCAGTTTCGCCCAATCTACGGCCTTTTGACACTGTCTAAATACGCGTTTCAGAATATCCTATGTAGAATTCTAGCTCAGATCGCCATCACATTCAACGCCAGCCCATTCTCGGTTGATCTCTTCCATTTTTGAGGCCGTCATGAAAACTGGTCTGCCTTTGACAACACGCCTTGTCGTACACATTTCTCGGGATTCTAGGCGTTCTATCGCCGGTCAAACTCTTGATCCACGCCTTCTCGTCTGTAGCTACCCCGGCTTTCGGCTTGCTCATACCAGATATCATATTGAAACTCCAGACATCTTTATCATCGTAGCACGATGTAGCGCCACAGTTGCGCTCTTTCCATTCCGTCCATGACGCCTCAGCACAGGCTCTCGGAGGACACTTATTCGCCACGTCTCTCCGCCGGAGCATGTACAATACAGCTTCGTGCATATCGTGCGTTATCACGGCCCAGCCTCGTAACAGTTCCTTTGCACTCCGCACCCAGGCGGTCCAGTCTTCTACTTTATCATCATGCTCCTGGTCCACGAACCGCTCCTTTAGCCAGACTAGTGATTCCCTCAAATTCGCGTGAACTTCTTTCAATCCCTCTATGCGTACCAGCAGCACACAGAGAGATTTCCCGTGATACCCTTGCCAGGTAAACCCTAGGCGCGACCTGTACCGTATCTCTTTGGTGATCAATCGCTCCAACCTTTGCGCCTCACGCAAGTGCAGCTGGCCATTATCCCACCTTTCGAAGAGGTCGGTATGCATTTGAATGAGCTGTTCCGTTATCCCGCGCGCCGTCGACTCTAACACCGCCCGATTCTGCGGGTCGGTAAAATCTTCCTCTGTTTGGTTACCAAAGATAGGGGCGGGTCCCCCCATGCATCGGTCATCTATAGAGTAGTTGGCACGTATCTGTGGGAACTGCTTCATGGTCTCGAGTTTCCACATCAGCTTGTTCCAGTTTACCCTCAGATCCTCGGGCCGGATCTTGTCCACAGATTGTCCGTCGACGAAGACACGCAGGAACTCGTCCTGTCCCAGCATGGATAGGACCATTAGTTCGCGGCTCTTGGTGAACTTTCCCCATTCCGCTTCGGCGACCTGTATATGCAACTTCCGTGACGCGAGATTGATCCCTAACTCCTCGTATATTTTCGGGCTCTCTTGTTGCCAGTGTGGCGAGATCTCGACGTAGATCGCGTCTAGCGTGCTCGTCGCGTTGACGACCATGTCGAACCAGGTGTCGTAATCGTTGACCGCGGACACGAGATGGTCGAAGTCTGCGTGCATGAAAACGTGTTAGTCTAGTCCCCCAAGCTCTACGGCATAGAACTTGCTAGATGATACGATACAAGAACTACAAGGTATCAGGCACTGGAAGTTTTCATACGTACCGTACCAGAAGTCCGCTATCCTCTCCGTATCGGTCGCGTTTCGCAGTGGCAGTGGCGGCGGCGGCGAATCATCCTCCGGAAGAGGTCCGTAGAGCACATGATATACATCCAATAAAGCTAGTCGAATTAGGCAGCATACGAACAGGCTCCGCATGGCTGATATAAAGAGCGGTCGCCATTGTGTTCCACTGCGGTGCGGCCTATTGAGTTCCTGTACGGCGTTGTCTGCGCCGTCTTCTCCGAAGAACGTCCCCGGCTTCTCAGGGAGAATTCTCTGAAATCTCGGTAGATCGCGAATGAACTCGCCGTTGCTGGTCTGAGGAGATCTATTGAGCCTGGTTGGGGAACCCATGACTAGCCGGCGAGATGCTAACTAGCGTGCTCTACGATATTAACCCTTTCTCCCAAGGTCTGGAGATTGCAGTCATCTCTAAGCGCACATATAATTCGCAATTATGGTTGCGTTGTTTGCGGAAGTCGAAGGTCTTTGTTTCTATCCCTTTGTGGAGCCAACCTCTTCGTACCATCGCCCCATATCGAGCACGTGTTTTATGTAAAGACAGACTCAATAGATATAATATGATCGTGGAAAGGAATTCATGTTC
The DNA here is from genome assembly GCA_002288965.1 of Xylaria sp. MSU_SB201401. Classification (NCBI taxonomy): domain Eukaryota; kingdom Fungi; phylum Ascomycota; class Sordariomycetes; order Xylariales; family Xylariaceae; genus Xylaria; species Xylaria sp. MSU_SB201401. The sequence goes on from NPFG01000576.1 coordinate 17,420, forward strand.
GAGTAAGTAAATGTTATTTAAGGTGCTGCTGCTTTCTAGTGATAACTAGTGTTGTGACGCATAAGACACATTATCGCACATTCTCGAATACACTCATACATTACAGAGACGGACCGATCCGCCACCCGCAACCACTCGACGCTCACAATTCCGGCAGTATTGAGTTTGAATAAGCAGCCAAAACTTTAATTATATAATTTGAGTATGTAAAACTACTTGATGACTATATCCCCCCCATTGTACCTTCCTTTCTCCTTTTACTGCATCTAGAGAGTCTTTCAACTAAGTGTATAACAAGGGCTGGGGTTCAGAACTCAGAAGATGATCTGAACCTAACTAATACTCTTCCATAGCTGCCAAACTCTTTAAAGGTCTGTTTGAATTGCTTCTAGCTTCATAAGAAGACTTGGTTCTATGTATAAACGTAGCGAAGGACCCCAACCTTTCGTGTCCGCTACATGTCTCAAATAAGCAAGGACTAAATAGCTTTGTGTTAATAAACTTGAGAAATACGCAATACCAAGGCGTGCACCGAAGGCATATGGCCAAATTGCGCATGAGGAATAATATACGAGTACGTATTCTAATATCGCAATAAAGGTCAATGTTGGATGTTTGTTTCTGGTCTTTGGGTTTAGGCTGGCTGTCACTTTCCGGTATCATCCCCTCCGTACCGCTAATATAAAACATCAGCTTACCGACACCTAGAATCCACATCTAAACTGATTGGGTGCCATTGACAATCAGTGATCATCAGCATTGTTAGTTGCGGCCACGAAAGGTTGGTTGTGTATAAGGCCCAACAACTAGATTTTGTCTATCTGGTTCGTCATTGGTCCGATAAAGAAAATATCGTATCAAGAGAGACTGGGCATTTGGAGGTAGTCGCTACTTCTCGTCTCGACACAGCTTGCACAGACCATCGTCTTCATGCCATGTCCGCGTGCCGATTTCCCTGGATGGCCGCTATTAGGCTGTTGTAGCTGTCTACGATCTTGGTTGACTGAGGCACGAATGTGATTGGTGCATCGGATACGAGCGTACGCCCTTGGTATACCTTGCGCATAGGGGCAACAAGGCTACTATACTGGGCTATGGCGCAGAAAGTATTCGCTCATAGTTTTGAGCTTAGCACATAGAGGCATTAAATCCTTCCATCATCGGAACCCGTGATTCATGCGAAGCTGAAAAATACGTTTGCGCGTTAACAGCCGATGTGACACACAAACAGACGTAGGCGGAAGTTATTGTTGGCGTCCGGCGGAACCTTTGATGTGGTGTCGAATGTCACATGTGTCGAACATTAGTCTGTAGCGCTTACGGTAGATTGAAGAAATACCTGATGCTGGCTCGGAGGAACGAGAAGATCGCATGAGAACCTTGCTCCCCGTACATAGAAGTCCAACTTCTGGAACCCAAGTACGGCGCGGAGTAAGCGACGGGGATCCGCGGGTACGAAACATCCAGTCCAGACCATGCCGGTGAAGTCAATGTAAGCGGATCTTGCAGCCATTCAGGTGTTGCCTGAACGAATGAGTGTTGAGTAAGTAGTTACATAGAATTCCAGGGAGTATAGATCCTAGGTGATCTTCCCGTATGGGCTGACGCGCATTATGAACAGAAACGAAACCGATAGCGACGTTTAGGCTATCCTTTTTCTTAGTACTATTCCGGAATCTTGATCCGAGGTGTCATACTCTTTCGCCCGTACTGCTTGTACTATTTCCAAAGGCATACAGTATACCTTGCATCTGTGTGCATGTCCAGAAGCGGAGAATCTACTCAGTATCTCACTCAGTGCCACATCGAGTTTTCAAGATCGGAGTTGAGCTGCCAATTTGAATACCTATCCGGCGACCGCCGGTGGGGTTCAGAGTGCGCTTTCGAGTCGGATTGCGCGGGCGCCGGGTCGAATTCTCGGGTATATGGTGATGCCCGAGAATCAGAGCCGTGTCCGAGTTCTTCAGTCAGTATTCCGTGTCATCATGTTGGTAGACACATTATCACAATTCTTGTTAGCGATACAGAACGCAGCCTATAGCTAGCTGAGCCGCTTTGCAGTATATGAGAGTGTTAGACCAACTTTTAAGTACCAGACATAAGGCACAAGAAATTGTTTAGTTTTCAGAATAACGGTTCGTCTTATCATTAAACTGAGGAGATATACAAAGTAGTTTACTGGCAGAGAGGATACTAGCGAGCTATCGGATGCGAGACGATACCTACAACTAAGGGCACAGGTACGTCGCAAAAAAAAAAAAAAAAAAGAATAAAAATAGGCTAGCACATGCCTCAGATTGAGGGGTGCATATCGATGTACCTATGCACGTACCTATGCAAGCATGCTAGCTGCATATGCGTAGGCGCCACTTCAAGTACCTACCGTACCTACTACTATGTCAGTACGTCAATAGCACTGATTGAAGGAGTAGTGTAATACGCAAGATGGAGTGCCCATTCTTATCTCTCTTCTTCTCCCCCCCCTCTTTTTTTTTAACCTCCTGTTGGCGCCAACAATGCAGGCATGGTGAATTCCAAAGTAGCAAGTCTCTGAACGTTGAAATACTTAAAGGTGGAGATATATGCCCTCTTTTGGTAGCTAAGAGCCACGCTAGCAGGGTACCTTAGTAATACCGGCAGGGATCTCATGATATGAAGGGTCGCCATGCCTCAGCTTCCTCGCTCCAATTCCGCTCCAATTCTCCTGGTCTGAACTACCAAGGGAATGAGTAAGCACCAATGACAAAAGCCTCAGTATAATCAACATTCGGTCTAGGTTTTGGACACGTTATGTATACTTACTCACAGTAGTCACTATGTTTCGAAGGAGGCGTGTGCGTATCTGTACCCTACGTATTACCTAGCAGGTAGGCATCTGAATATCTACACGATATATAGATATATATATACAGATACCTATATGGTCGATAATCGGTCTCGTGGTATCTCCGCCACCCGGCATGATGATGTGCCGTACGAGCAAGGCTAACAATCTCTACGGCCAACACTGTCTAACAATCTCTGATACTGGTTCATCGCGGAAAGGTCAATGGGTCTTGAATCTACCCGACGGAGACATCTCACGGCGGAGTCAACGGGTGTTTGGTAGTTCCCGTTTCTGCGCGAAGACCGCTTGCAGTAACGAGATACACCGGGGTACACCAACTATCTCTGAGCAACATCTGTCTCGTGCTCTTGGAGCGCTTTAGTGGTGCATGAGGACGTTTCACTCTGAGCATTTCAAGGGTCCTGGCTAAAAAATAATGGGCCATATTCACCGCGGATATTTCCACCGCCTTTTATTTTTGATACAGAAAATACGGAGGCTACACTAGAACAAGGAAACGTCACCACTCTCACGCGTTCGGCTGCGCCGAGTGGGTCGTTCTTCGATTGCTTTTTTTCCCTGGTCTGCATGGTCTTTGTTTGTCGACCACCTACCTCGGCGAGGCGGAGAAAGAAAAAGTAGGCAGACCAACCAGACCCACCCA
>NPFG01000577.1:0-20909 GCA_002288965.1 Xylaria sp. MSU_SB201401
ATAAAATTATATAAGAAATTGCCTTTATAATACTAATTAACTTTTATTTTTAGCTATTTTACCCGATTTTATATAGGGGTTTAGCTATATTAGGCTAAAGTGGCCCGTGAGGGTATGGCCCGTAGCCCCTGCATTTTACTTAGTATAATAAGTGCTATTACTACTTATTACTATAGTATTACTACTTTTCCAACCCTGGTGGCTGGTTCATTGTATGTTAAGTATAGTTTTATAAAGTGGTACGCGAGACCATTATCGAATTCTTTGACTCCGCAAAGCCTCACTAACTCATCCGGGTCTAGATCTTTGATATTTTTTAGGAGATGTGGAGGTGACGATGTCAAGTGTGAGTGGCCTATCAATTCGCCTGAGGTCCCTTTGCTTGCGCAGCTCTTCGGGTTCCTCAGCCGACATTATTAAGTCTGGAGGGTAGTCATCAGGCAGAACCATGTCCCCCACAAAAACAAGGTTCTTGCCAGCCCATGAGCCCGCAAGGGGGATGAAATAGTTTTCTACATATTCGTAGCTTATAGACCAAAAGTACCGATTAGTGAGGCCGAGAGAGATGACGTCCGCTATATCGCCGAGAAATAGATACAGGTATCAATGCATCTCAGGAGGAAGGCCAAAAATTGGAGCGTAATTCTTTCGAGAACGGCAACTTCGTCGTAGAGTAGGTGGCGAAAGGGGACACTGTGATCTGTTTGGAATACTCAACCAGTGCTCTATGAGGGATAAGTCGTCGTTAAATAACGCCGTGCTCATAGTGCTGCGTAAGCGCAGGGACAAGTTGGCTCGAGGAGCCACGAAGCTGAACGTCTGTGACATGGTTAACCCAGCGCCTCGACTAAGTTTGAAGGGTAGCTATTATTCACAACGAGGTGATAGCGGTGAGTTGGAGAGAGACGTTCGAAAAGCAGTAATGACAATATACGAGATGATATAGCGACGAGGACGAGGGATTAGAGGCAACTCTGCTATGCCCCCAGATCTGTTGACCCTGACATGCAGTACCACGTTTCACAGTAGCTGCAAGTGAACTTCTGTCATCCCTTGATAGTATCCTGCTGAAAATACCCTCGGTTAGTACTATGATTGGGAGGAAGCAGCAAAGAGCACCACGCCAGTTCTTGTATTCAGTTACTTCATGAGATATATTCCCTGCACTACGGCGATGATGGCTTTTTCTTCTTGCGAACCCAGTCACTTGCCAGGCTTATGTGGCGTTCCGGTGCCATCATCGACATCAGTTAATTATCCCTTACATATTATATAACCAGATATTCACGTTTGCCTTTGCGCCTCTTACATGTGTCTGTACACTAGTGCCACGCAATATGAATGTGTGCTTCTGAAACGCACAACTTAGGATGCTGTCTTTTATAAGATGCCTTCATGTAAAAAAGATGTTTCCTCTGACAGAGCGCTTCTCCCTAAATACAGGCACAGAAAGAATGTCTATCTAACTACCGCAGTATTAGACATATGTGTTAATAAGTTGTCGGTCTATTCCTCTCCTTCTCATATGACTGTATTCTCTCATAGGTATTTATATTAAAAGATTATAAACAACTATTTAGTTGTAACACATCTAACCATTAGACCAACCAAAACTGCTCGATCTCAACGACATCAAAGGGGTAACACACGCGTCTACTCGCGGGAATCCCCGCATTGACTCGACTAGTATCGCTCCCACTAGCCACTTCATCTCCATCATCCCCTTCACTCCCAACACCCGAACTTCCATCCCCGTAATAATCCACATCATCATCATCATCATCATCATCATCATCATCCCCCCGAAGAGACATCTCATACGTCCCAAACCTCTTATACGGCCTCCTCTTCTCCGCATCCCTGTGCGCAGACCGTCTGAGGATCAGACCGCGAGACTTGGGATTCTTCTTATCAAATTCGTCGCGCAGGATTTCCGCGAGATAATGCCCGCCACGGCTCATCGTGAGGCGTCTCATGAGCCTCTCCTCGCCTAAACGGCGGAAATACCCATCAAGCTGACCCTTGAAATGCGGTCTCGCGCTGCCTTCTTCAAGCCAAAGGGCATCATCTAGTAGGTACTCCGCGCTTTCGATATTGATTAAACCATCCCTCCCACCTCCACCTCCATCTCTATCATCTTGACTCTTAAACGTCAAATTCACAGGAACAAGAGCCCCAGAAACAAGTAATCGCGCATAACGCACATCTCCAAAGGGATCAGAAGGGTTAACGAGGCCAACGTCGACGTCATCTACGCTCATCTTCGCAATCATGTGATGCTCATTAAAAAACGGGATGTCGAGATACGGTCTAGAGGGTTTGCTAGTAGCGTACCCGCAGGATGCCCAGGACCAACTCGGGAACGTGTCGCGCCGGTCTTTGACGTAGTCTTCGTTCTGCCAGAGGAGGTCCGCGGGGAGATGGCGGAGCCAGTGTCCTGCTATGTATTCATTTGGTGTGCCGAATGCGTAGGTGAATTGCTTCGGAATGGCGGAGAAGGCTGGTAATCTGATTTGCTTTCCGTGTTAGCCAACGTATACATACACAGGTACATAAATAGCCTGTTCAACTGCTCACGTTCACTTCACTAGGTAGATAAAACAAACGACGAAGGACGGGCTGTTGGGTAGTGTAGGGGTTAGAGAGGAATAGAACAAATAAACGCGCACATACCGATCCCCCTCTTTCGTTAGCCGCCTCAAGCAGAAATTATTCAACAACCCATCCCACTCCTCGCGGGCCGTTTCATATTTAAACGGATTGCCCCGATGCGCTATATTCCGCCCCTTCTCATCGACGATAACCACCACGTTCCGACAGGTCATATTCGATGGACTAGACAAGATTTGCGTCTTATCCGTGTAGGCGCTCTTCTTCATGGCGCCGTAGGCCGAGTCCCGCAGACACTGCCATGCCAGCCCCGTCTTCCCGAAGGCTAAGATCCGCTTTGATAAGAGGTGTTCTTGTAATGTCCAGGCGCGGGAGTGGATTGGTTCGGCGGTCAGGTCGGGGCGCGAGGGGAACCATTTCTCCAGGACTATCCGCCCTGTTTCTGCTTGGTTGGTGTATTTGAACGGGATCGAGAGCTCGATTTCTGTTTCTTCGACTTCTTCTGGGAGTATCGGCTGCAGGAATCCGGCGCTTGCGCAAGATGCGCGGGATGCGGAGATGAGGAGCTCTGCGCATGTGTAGATCTGGTCCATGTGCGATATCTCGGTAAGCAGGTCGGTGCTGTCGTCTTGGACTATGCAGATGCTGTCGATCCAGAGGTACCGGAAGCCCATCTTCCGCGTTACTATGATTGCGTCCTGGATTGTCGCGGCCTGACTCTTGAGGGGAAAGCCATCTTCGTATCGTGTCTCGATATTTTGCGTGGTAGTCTTTTGCTCGTTGTCGCCGCCCCAGCAGTAACTTAATGCAACGTAGCCGGTTTCGACATCTTCGGTGGTAAGAGATGCGCCGCGCACGAGTCGAGGGGGCCCCTCGTCGTCCTGACCGATATCGATCAGCCGAGTTGGCTTGAATCCGCTTGCTTGCGTTGAAGCACTGCGATGTCTACACCTATCATGTTCATCCCGGCATACGCGGAGACATTCCCTTGCTCTGTGCCAGATTTCGTCACTGGTGTAGTCAGTGTGTACGGCGCCGATTCCAGAGGGGAAATTAACCGCGCTTAGATCATCTATATACGATCAACTCTGTCAGCATATGAATACTCTCTTTTCGTTGCATGAGTAGGTGGGTGGGTGATAACAGACCACTAGAAAAAGACCTGACGGTGAAAACCGTCTCCTCCCTATTCTCATATTTTCCAATCCGGACATGGACGCGGTTATTAGCAGTAGACACACCAAGCGGCTCATCACGGCCAAGACATATAATCAATCCCGAATCATATAGACACGCAATCTCAGACTCTCCATCTATACTTTCCCCATCCTCCGAGAACACAAGACTATCAGACCCCAGCGGCTCGCGGCCCTGCTGAGTATTCCACTCAAACCCGCGTGAAGGGAAGAACCGAAAATCCTCTTCATCCTCCGTAAATCTCGCGCAGAAGAAGACATACGCATATTTCCGACGCATCGAGTCGAACCACCATCCGCACCGCGCACACCTGCACTCGTCTTCTTCGGGTAAGAGGTTGTCCAAGTCCAGTGTGAATAAATCCGGTATCCCCTCGAAAAAGTCGTGGTCTCTCCAGGGCGGCACGTGCCAGCCGTACGTCATCTCCGTCTCAGAGAGACTGCTGACGTCGGAGAAGGTCTCGGTCATATGCTGTAGCATCTGCGTGTATATGTCTGTCATGCTTTTGGGTTAACCCCTCCATCATCATCCTCTTCGTCTTCATCAACATCATCAACATCAACACCATCAACAAACCCACCCCTTCCACTCTTATCCCCTTATTACACACTTCCCTGCCCCATTTTCTCAGTACGTACGATAAAGTTCGTGACGACTAACTCACCAGACTGCTCTCCATCACCCCGCATCTCCTGCAATCTCGCAGCGTACGAGTACTTCATGGCTTTCTTCAGACTCATGGGAAGATGTTCCGTCGTCGTCGTCGTCGCTATACCTCTTTCCCTTCTTCTTTCCCTTCTGCTTCCACCCCCTTCAACTTCACGCTCGCCTTCCCTTCCTCCTACACCTCTATCATCTCCTTCACCATCATCTCCACCTTCACCCCTAGCCCCAAGCTCATCTCCACCACCGGCATCGTCCTCCGCCTCCGCCTGCATCTCCTCACCGTCCAGACCCCCCCGCGCATAAGCAGCAACAACACGCATCCACCCCGGCGTCCTCCCAGGCAGCCGCGAAAAAGCCTTCGGCAACGGAGGCATCAACTCCCTAATCCGCATATTCATCTCCGAAGAGACATCATCTTCCCTCTCGCTGTCGTCATCTTCATTCGGACTAAAAAATGGGCGCATTGCTGTTCGTTTATCAGCTATTTTATCAGTTTTATCAATTGTCGTTTGCTGGTTATCGCTGGATGGCGCTGGATGGATGGATGTAGGACGAGCGAGCGAGCGAGCGAGTGAGTGAATGAGAATGAGTAGGTTGAATATAAGTTAAATGTAAGATAGTGGTAGTTGGGAGTGAGTTGGGATTAAGATTGAACAAGAGAATGCTTTATATATAACTGTAGCAGTATTTATCGTGATATGTTATTATCTTCGAGCTCATCGACAACCTGCTGCAATGCGACGTTCTATGAAAGGGGAGGGGTAACCTCCCTCCCCATCTTACTGACAATGGCGGGGTTTCAAGATGACCCCAGTCCGAATTATCTTATGTCGCCTTGGCGATTATACACTACCTACTCCCGGTCTATATTCCCTCAACGAAACGAGACATGTGTTCACCGTTCTTTCAATGACATGACCATTAATGATATTTATCTTACACCTCATTTTAGCGATATTTAGACCAAGTGCGGGCATCACCAGGTTTAGTCTTACATATATCATCAAAGTGGCACACGACTTATAAGCTATATACAGTACAACTCCGTTCAAAAGATTGCAGGTAAAGTAGACCCTAATCTATTTTCCCTTGGCCCTTTTTTTCGGTCCCGATCTAATCTAACCCAGGTACGCCGCCTGCGCCCTTCATCAGTTCATGATCACGATGATGCGGCCATTATCTGAGGATAGTCCCGATATATAACTTGTGTTTTATAAACATCGCTTCATTTCAATATACATTTCCCTTCCCTGTATTTCGCAACCTCACCTGCAAGCAAAGATCGTTGCGATACATGTTTCTCTAAATGCGCAAGGCGTAACTACTCTCCGGAGAACTGCCGAATCCGTCATGTTGCGTGATGCGCCGCGCTACTTGCATCAACCATCACACCTAGTAAATTGGCAGTTTGGAATTATGCCATCCCTCTGCGTGAAGGGCAGCCCACGTTGGAAGAGGGCTTGATGATGTGCGGCGTCTTCAAACACATCGATCACAAAAGTCAAGCTGTAGCCAGCCTCGTGATGCTTCAGGCGGACAGAGGGCAGCTCGCGGAGTTGGCGGTAATCATGGATTACCACCTTGGTCCATGATCGGATTCCATCATTCGCACGACGTGGCGCGTGGACGTATAGGTGATAGTCCCGACGTCGGGGATTTGGGCGCCGGTTTGTGACTTTATGGTAGAAGTGCGCGGGAGATCTTGTCCACTTCTACTTTCTCCGCGACTCGATATCATGATGCACCATCTGCGACGACATTTTGAGTGTGCCACATGCCCAACTTCCAGAGTTTTTGGTCATTCGGATTTACAATCCACTGAATGACGCCATTAGTGGGCAGTTTGAATAACGCTTATAGCAAAGCTTGAATACTAGCACACAAAGATGCTTGATGTCTCAGCTGTGTGGTAATCTCGAATGCCATCTCGCGGCATACAAGCCATAGGACTCTCCGGTTGTCCATGATCGACTGGGTTGGCGGACAGTCGGATTCGGCGTAACGCGAGCCCAACGCGCCTGGGCGTTTACGAAGAGCAGTACTGTGTCATCTACCATCCCAAGGCGTACCGAGACTAACGTATACCAGTAAATGGAAGATCACACAGGCATCGATGTAAAGTCTGTAGTCAGGAAATCCTGTGAAAACCACGAAGCGGAGTCCACCCCTGTATTGTTGTAGGACTCAAGAGCAAAATCAAAGCCATCCATAGCGCCCTCGAAAGCATTGTTGTTATCTAAGCCATCTGGAGGGACGACAGGAGGAAGATTTGGTCTAGTCATATTAGGATCGGTCACGGCAAGATCAGAAAAGGACGGATCCCGGCGGTGTTGCAGCGGACCAGGCGTTGTAGCAGTAGACATGGGGGTCATAATGGTACCGGTATTCGTGTTCACGCTGGGTGAGGGTATGTTGGCCGAAGGCGAGGGCACTGGGACAATGGGTGTTTCCTCATCCAAGAGGTGGATATGCTGATTGTGACTAGGAATTGGGCGCGATATAGGTGGTTGCGATACAGAGCCGGTGCCCGCCACATCGTGGTTATCTGGTGAACCTGGGTTAGGACCTGATGTAAGACCACGTGCAATAAGTTTCTCCAGATCGGCAACCTAAAGAAGCCTTCGAGTTAGTATATATTTGGCCAATCGGGGATTTTAAGGCAAAAGCTTACAATGGCGGCCCCCGCGGAAACGTGATTCATGGATCGGGCAATTTGTAAGCATCTGTTGGCATGCTCAATGACTTGATCGGCAGTCAATCGGAGTTCGCTCTTGTTCGTTTGATAAGCATAGTAGAGCATTCGGGCGCATTGGTAGGCGCAGACAGGAAGGTCAAGATCAGTGACAGGTAATCCGCCATCCAGAGAGAGTACAAGTCTGAAAATCTCGACCATGGCAATCGCGTGCTCAAAACATTGTCGGGTGCAATACGACACGAATTGGGGTTCCAAGCGGCTGACACTAGACTTCGGCAGAGCTTCCTTTAGGCCACTCAGCACGATACGGTAGAGGTCACAGTGGCACTGACGCCACCAAACATGGATCATGATATATACACATAGACGTGGGGAGTATGCGCGTAACTGGAGGTTACTTTCGGAGAATTTGAAGGATGCCGGTAAATGGTCATTGAAGGTGTCCAGCTCTTGCGATAGTACTTTGATTACCTGCGGCAGCTGAGCCACTTCCGCTTCAGGCATGTTCAGAACGTTTTTGGTGCAGTATGACACTCTACTCCTCATCCATAACAGTCGTACATGGAGTGCCAAGGAGCCCACGTCATCGGGAAACGCTTGTGAAGGAAGCGGCAGGAGATGCCCGGTGACTTGTGGTAGGTCAAACTCGAAATTGCGTTCATTACAGGGCAGCTGAATATGCAAAGAGTCAGGAGAGACTAGCGTGAAATCTGCTTGTCCGCCATTGACTCCTGAATCAATGGTGAGGAATGCCCACATCAGTCTCCGTCGTGATTCCCGGGCCAGGAAGCACAGGCTTGGGTTTTCATAGTTCAGTCGAAGGGCATAGGCAAAACGGGCGGCCATGGCAGCCAACATAAAGGCACTCGTGAATCTCCGCGAGAGTATGCGATGCTTCATGACAAGAACAAGAGCTTGTATCTTGATAGTCGAAGGGTTTTCCAGATCTTGTAGAACCATGCTCTGGCATTCATCAATGCATCTGGCACCGTACTCGCGCATACCAGGACCTAAATCAGTGAGTAATGAGGTAACCCCCACGAGAGCCAGAAGAAGGGCCCTATCCATCATGCCCGCGTGATAGCGTTGCATGAGTGACGCACGGTGGAGAAACGAGAAGACGGGCACGTGGTGTACGTGACGGAAGTAATTATTGAAGGTGCGCTGGATCAGACCTTCATCTGGATATATGAGTCTAACATGGCCCGTATTAGCGTTTGCGTTTTATAGTAACAGCAGTAGCAGCGGAACACGTACGGGTCGCGACCGAACCTCTTGGATATTTGGCCTCCAGGAATATCGTAGTTTAGATGATCTGAGCTTCCATTGCGACCGTGATGAGAGCCGTGGTGGTCCCGGTGCGTCATCGACCGCTTCTCTGGCGGCTCGGCAGATCCGACAGATTCATGCTCCGAGTCGGTGGTGCCGTGCTGATTGGTGACAGTAGTGCTGCTGATACCAGCGGACCGCTTGGTCGGGCGGTATATACACTCGATGCCCTGAGCCTGGCATCGCGCACATTTCGGAGTCTCGCCGGTGCATCTGGCCTTTCTCGAGTGGCAATTGGTACAGGCCAACCTCACACGTCGTCGCGGGAGACTGAAGGCGGTGACGCTGTCGCCGTCGGTGTGCGGCGACCCAGCGTCCTGGAAGGAGCAGGTGAAGCCGAGTCGTTCGCAGTTCTGACAAATGTCGCGGCGGCCATCGCAGCGTACCTTGCGCAGACGACAGGTCGAGCAGGTCTGGCTCGTCTTCTTGGGAGGTCTGTTGGCCGGGTCGGCGGCAGCAGCATCAGCGGCAACCTCGGCGGCCGTATCCGCTGCCGCCACCTGGACACTCATGTGTTCCATGTCCATGCCTGAGCCCGTGTCGGTGGTTATGACTACGACTACGGCTATGGGCAATGGCTAATGGCTCTGCGCGTGTGCGTGTCGACCGTCGGTCGGAAGTAGCGAGCTCGCTATTGTTAGCTTCCGCACTCGCCGGTTGATGCAATTCCGCCTTGCGCTGGGGTTGTAAACGGCATCGGTTCGGGTTGGCCTTTAGATGGACTCTAGGTGATCTGGGGTGGTTTAGGGAATTTGTGTGACGGTGTGTGCTGGCGGATTGCGCAATCGCTTCGCTCGCTGGCGATCTCAAGCATTCGTCAGGTGTGGGACAGGCAGCACGCACAGTTATTGGGTGGTCGTTGTTCACCATAAGTCAGGTCGTCGATGATGAGAGAGGGCAAAAGATGCAGAGACGGAGGCGGACGGCGAACGAGACGTCTCGGCGAGAAACATGCCCACAACAAGCCGGGCTGGTGGGTACCTGGTACCTGGTACCTCCCTGCTCGAAGGCGCTGGACCGACGCACTGTAACAGGTACCTAGGTACTTGTTGGCTAATCTACAGGTAGGTACAGCAACTCGGATAGTGGCTTGGACTGTTGGGTCTGGGGTTGGCTTCAGGGTGGGGCCTCACTGTTTGTGCAAAGTACACAGGTACTAGTCAGCCTTTCTCGAAACCACAGCATTTTGGGTGACTCCGCTATTGGCTCTAAGTATTGGGTACACAGAATAAAAAGGACGGAGCTTGATGGGATGCCTCGTTGCATCATGCAGATAAATGCAAGGTCCAGTACTTGGTCTGTATCTGGTACCCTGCACAGTGCTACTGTAAGCCGGGTATCTCGAGACTTACTGTGCCCTACTGTCCATCTTACAGCAGCCGGTATAAATCTTGCATCTCACCCTCTTTCCCACGCTCTGACCATCAAAGAATATCAAGCGAATCATACATGACCGTCAGGGATTGATTGCGCAGTGGGATCAGGCACAATCTGTTTTTTTTTTTCTATAGCCTCTCCATCTGGTCAAGGTAAGCGAGACAAGTCAATGTCAACATAGTACTAACAACCTACCGCAACCGGTGAATCATGCCTGACAGATAATAATACACTGGGACAGAGAAACAGACACACACATGCCGCCAACAAACAAGACCAACAATAACAAGCGTATGCACTCATCCGGCCATACCGCGCAAATCTCGCCTGTGATCTGCCCTACCTGCCGAGCATCTAGATCTGGATTGGCCCTGAGCGATTTCCCGGATGAAAGGGGGTAAAAGGGGGCTGAAACATCCTTCATATACTTTGGTATAAGCGGTGTAGAGCACAACTCATCAACGCCTGCGAATTGTCTTCGAGGATGGTCGATGACCACATATAAGCTGGCTATCACGTCATGGAAAGATGGAATTGCGATTCTCGCGTACTCTGTGCCGAATATGTCGTCATGCGGGACAAGGGGTATTGGGCCGCTGTTTTCGGAAAACGTAGACGACGGTTTTGTCTATTCATGCTGATCTGTGTTCGACCCAACTTCTAGAGTTCGCAGGCTTTGGGGATATTGACGAGACGCAGAGAAGATGGGATTTCGGCGATTCACGGCTCAGAGCTTCTCGACATTGGAAGTGGGAAAGAAGTTACTTCGATGGTCACAGTATGGAAGTACCTGGCTACAGTAGTCACCTGTCATACGCTAGCTTGAGATGGAGTTAGCAGGGCTTAGCTGCAAGTCAACCGGCTTGGCGTTCATGGATCGTTGGATCAAAAAGCCGGCATAGCCGACCGACCCGACCGAAAACACCGACAACCGGAGCTGTCGTCTCCTTTGTGCCTATTTTGGTCAATACGTCTTACGGCTGATTTGCGATCAGAACAATTCATAATATGTGCCTCTTATTCGGTTGGTGTAAGAGTAGGGAGGTAACATAAGCATGCATGATTGTTCGCAATACTTACTAGCAGCCGTGCATAGATAGGCTGATCGGATGCAACCAATGGGAAAAAATTGTGCCGTTCACAATCCGACTTAAATGGCAGCCAATGAGTTGAAGGTATTCAAAAGTGGCTTACAGATCATGTGAACTAAGTTATCCCTAGCGTCAACCCATTCTACTGTAGAGCACATCAACTATGGAATTTATAGGTAGTAGTTCAAGCACTCAGAGTTTGGAGTGCATGTATCAAAATAAGCAAGCAGTTGCCTCACAGATAACCAGCAATCTTGGCTTTAAGTCGCCCAATACATAAAGCTATATTATTAGCATTGTAGTATATATGCGCATAAAAACGGATATGAGTAATCGCACATATTAAATTACCAGCTACTCGATGCAAAGATGGCGGATACAAATGGTCGCGTGACCGTTATGAGTGCAATTGCCCTCGGGAAGCATTATTAACCAAAACCTCAGTCTGTGCCAATATCTACTTTACATAGCCCATCTACACATACCGGTGATACTTTACCATTATCTGTGCACATTCACCTCTTGCCATGTAAGTTGTGTACCCGCGGAATGTTGCCAAGTCGGCAGTATCGGCAATCAAACATAGGCCAAAATCTCATCATTGATGTGATTGGTGGTCGCCGCTTATCCGCATATCACAGATCACTGAGATCACCTAGTCAGTCTACAATACCAGATAACCTCCCAATGAGAGACCTGGATGTACACCTAATTGCTATCTTACTTAGTAATTCCCCTTGCCTACCCACATTATCATAATTAGGGATGCATCTTGATACCCTTCTCATAGAAGGTGAAGTTCATTTTAGACCACTGACGCAAACGAACGCGAAGCAATAGTGAGTGGGTAGGTAAAGAATGAGCATAGTAGCTTCATTCTCATTCACTAGCTGTAGAATCGTTACACTTGAGTGATAAAACTACTTGACCTGGAATGTAAGCACTACGGGTATATCATATGAACGGATAGTTTCACAAGGTAACGAAACATGACGAACGTTCAGGCGTAGTGTAACAGGTACTGAGATACTCATGTCTCAGTCATCTCATCATTTCATCTCATCTCATTTTATCTGATTTCATCTTATCTCACTCATCCCTCGTCTCGTGACCCAAGTCAACGCCTCCAGCCTATACCCTTAGGCGGCACTATTTTTAAGATACCCAAGTTACCTTTCCTTAAGGGCACAGTTTATCTTCTCGTCGCGATGACTCTCATCATCTTCTATCATCTCTCATCCGCTTTTCAAGCGATCATTTAGCTGCCCTTTTCGCCGAACGCGGACCCAGCTAGCTCACCACAATCCCCCCTCCACCGCCTGCCCCAGTTCATCCATATCTCACGCCGCTTTCTTATTAGATAGTCTTTCCCTTCTTCTTCTCCTTTTTCCCCGTTTCGCCATCTGGCTTGCCCTCCAGGTGAGGCTGCGGCTGCTCTTCCCTTCCGCCCGCCGCCAGTATCTCCCCCCTCATACAAACAATCCCCTGCTTTCTCACAAGCACTTCCCACGTATCATCCCCGACTGTCTGCTGAGATATCATACGTCTCACCCGCGTAAATCGGCGCCAGCGCGCGATAGCTGATTTCTTTTATTGTGCGATGTTCAGGAGCAGCGCAGTGGTCGCGCCAGTAATCCAGCATGCTAATCAGGTTGATCGGCCCGTGGACGACGCAAGCCGGGTGGCCCTCGACGGCGGCGCTCCACGTCGGGTCGTAGTGGATCTTGTGCCCGTTGAACGTCAGCGCCGAGAAGCGGAATAGGCCCGTGGGAGACCAGCGGAGTTCGCGCTTGGGGTAGCCTGGGTTTCCATTCATAGTTAGATCCCGGGTTATGGATATTGGTTGGATTAATATGCGTGGAGTTGAGTGTTATGAATTAGGGCCTTTTTCTTCTTTCTTTTTTTTTATGAATAGATGTAAAATGAGGGGAGTGAAGAAGCAGGGACTATGTAGGTACTGACCTTTATCCTGCGGGATGTCCTTTACGGTCGAAGGACCCCTGACGACGGACTCACCGAGCGTCTTCGTGGCGGCGGGCGACGCGACTGTGGTTTCTGGACGGAAGATCCATGATCTAAGTCAACGCAAACCTAATCAACATGAAATCTCACCCATCGCTTTCATATACATCTCATCTTATTCTCATGTCTCACCGTCGCCACCCCTTCCTAAAGCTTATGTTTTCCCCTCCCTCCCCATGTGGTCAATATGGTTTGGGGAGAGAAGAGAGAGGGAAAGAAGAAAAAAATTGGAAAGGGAAACTCACCGCTCATCAACGAGCGCCAATCCCCTCCCCGTCTCAAACTCCTTCCGGACCTCACAGCAGCATCTCACTCCCATCCCTCCCAACCTTCGGCGTCGCACTAAGCAGCGTTGTCGACTCCCTGACCTGATCACCCACAACAAGCTTAACATCCAATTCATCACGAACAGTATCCCCGTTACTCTCATCGATCCCCTTCCCGTCCCTAAGCCAAGCATTCTCCCACTTCGTCCCCGGATCCCTCGTCTCCCACCTCATCCTGCCGCCGGCCCACATCCTCCGCGTGAACGGCGCGGGTGCGTTATAACTCACGTCCGTCCCGTCGGGCCCGACCTCCTCTTCTACCCCATTGGGGGTGAAGTATACGAGATGGTATCCCTGGGGGACCACGGTGAAATTATACGGCGCGCGTTGGGAGATGTCTTTGTCTGGATATAGAGCGCGCCGGCCGAGGGTAAGGCAGAGTTTCTGTAATTGGTTCCCGTCGAGGGTTTGTTCTTCTACGCGCTTTATTCCCTTGAAGCGGTCGAGCATGGATTCTGCTGCTTGTGCGGCTGAGATGGAATGCAGGTGGCGTCTAGGTAGGAGAGTGATGCGAGCAGTGCCGCTAGTGCAGAGGCGACTGGGGACATGCCGGGCGCATGTGGGTGGTATGGAGCGCGACATGGTGATAAAGAGGAATTGAATACACCTTTCTCTGTTCAAAGATTTCAATTTTCGTTTGAAAATGAACTGCGTTTGCTGTTATATAGTCAATTGTCTGAGATAGGTGCTCATCGACTGAACACCCCGTAAAACCAGCGAGCTACTGTAGCTCACTCTCACTGTAAACCTACCGACTAGCGATTCCCTTGATCAGAGTAGTAGTCAGTGGTCATGAGAAGCCTTTACCGAGGCACAAATTGACAATGAGATTTTATAAACATCAACAAGAGGGCTCTAAGAACAGAAGCATGATTATGTGACCCAATCGCGACGTAGATTTAACCTCGGACCGCAACCCCAAGACGCCTAAGGATAGTAGTGAATAGTGGATCGGAGCTGTCCGGATATAAGCACAAAAAGGTCCGGGAATAACCCACACTCAGCTCTCTTGAGCGCCGGTTGCGCTTTTCCAGCTCCTTGAACTGAACAGTCCTGCAATCCCACAATGCGCAGGTAATTGATAGGATGAGTACTTAAAATATCAGTGTAGCACCCTGATAGTCGCCTCGACCAGCAAGCAGTACCATCAATTACTACTTGGTGTCATCGCATTGCATCTCCGCTAAAGCTGGGTCCCAGAGACACAGCTCACACCAACAGCGGACGTTTAGACATTTTATTGACATGTTTTTCACAACTTCAACGGCAAGAAAAGGCTAGCATTCGAATATAGTCGCCTTATTTGAAGATTCTAATCACTTGCCGACATGCTTCAATGTGACTCGGCTCTGGTTACGTATCGAGCTAAGCATGGTGACTTTGTCTGCATTAACCACTCCGGCCACAGCAGGAGACTTGAGTTGTGCTGTGTTGTTAGTGGGGCGCGTACTCTCAGCTACCAGCTTGCTCATAGTGCCCAAACGCGAAAATCTGCCTGGATGCCGACTAATATGCATGGCGAATACTACCTACGGACTGGTGCCGCCCAATATTGCTACCCTATTGAAGGCTCATTATACCACTACCTCGCTCCCTCCGACGAGCTTCGCCACAAAATCACCAACACGTACGCCTTTTTGAATTGAGATCATACTTGCCTTATCAATTCGAGCAATGCAGGTTATGAAACCACGTTTCGAGGCCTTCACCACTCAATAGAGGGGTCCTGTGGCACAGCCTCTTGACCCGTCGGGGAGCACTGCCATGCTACTCTTTCATTTAGGGAGGGGAACCAAGAGAGCTTAGGTGGCTATGCATTATCAGCAGAAAAAAAAGCTAATACAAGGCTCTTCATTGCCTCATCGGGCAAACTGAAGAATTTTTCGCGGAGATGCCCTACTACTGCCAAAACGCATTCAAGGCAAAGTTACTAGAAAATGAGCATCCGAAAGAGGGAAAAATAACGTCTTCAGGGATGTGTCACGACCAAGTCTCCCTGGCATAGTCGTCCTCCACCCTCGTCCATTTCACCTCATTATGCATCACCTCTGTCTATAATCACTACACCTCTTCGTGTTCTCCACGTACGAGCCTTAACATATTCCTTTCAACGAAAAGCAGAGACGCCCCAGGTGGAACAATGACGACTGACAGATGCCCGGGTAATCTCTGCGCCCACTTCACGGGTCCGACCTTCACGGAGAGCGAGGGTGGAGGTGTAGACAGCTTACTGCATGATTTCTGCCAGGACTGCTCTTCGCGAGCTGGACAAGAACCCCTTTGCGATTTCTGCGCGCATCTTCGACTCCATCATCTTGCGATATGTCTGCGCGAAAAACTTACCAGTCTCCGGATTAACCTCGATAGCGCTTACAATAAACCTGGGAGTGGGATATCGAGGATTTTGTCAACCACAAGATGCGCGATTTGTAATTTTCTGGCCAAAGTTATACACTCGTACTTTGTGATGTCTAAAAAGCATGAAGAGAATGAAGGGGGTATGCGAGCAAATACGACTCTGTTTTTGTCGTTGCGACAGAGATACGGCGATCACAGGCTTATTTTGACGTTTCGCACAAATGCTAAAAATCATGAAATTGAGATCATTTACCGTGAACCCACAAACGACTGGAAGCCTGAGATTGGGGAGCAGGTTGGATGGCCTACCGTCCAAAAATGGATTGAAAAGTGCACCCGCCATCCCCACTGCACGAGATTAGAAGTCTCAGAAGTGCCGCAAGGCTTTCGACTCGTTGACGTAGAAAAACGAAAACTGGTGTCCGATTTCCCATCTGGCTCTGAGCTCGGCCGCGATATCAAATTCGTTGCCCTTAGTTATGTATGGGGAAAACCAGCTATATCAAGAACAGACGCCTTGGTGGGCTCCAACAATCATCAGCTGACAGCTCCAGGCGGGCTGGAGAAACTCAGCTTACCGAAGGCCATTCAAGATGCAATCACTGTATGCCAACGATTGCATCAGCGCTTCCTTTGGATTGATCGGCTCTGCATCCAACAAGATGACAATGGGCTAGAAAAGCAGACACAAATAGACGCCATGGGGAAAATATACTCATCAGCTGAGTTTACTATCATCCACGCAAGCGGAGTCAGTATGGAGGATCCTATTGCAGGCGTGACAACTAATCGCAAGATCTTCCAGTTCAGGGCTGTTGTGTGTGGACTTGAGTTGATATCAGGGTACCCCGATATCACGGTCTTGTTGCAGGGGTCCAGGTGGAATGAACGAGGATGGACGTACCAGGAAGCTATTCTGTCTCGAAGAAAGCTCTTCTTTACTCCTTTCGAACTTTGGTTGGAATGTAGCGACAGTCATGATGCATACAAGCGAGAAGAACAGTGCTCGACACGGAGGCTTGGCAATCATCTCAGCCGAGCAAAGATAGAATTCATGACGCAATATGGAATAAATGGGTTTGCCAAGGATACGACAAAATTCCACGACTTCGTGCGCCACCTCGAGTCATATACAAAAAGATCGCTCACCTATCAGTCTGATATCCTGAATGCTTTCTTGGGCATCCTCACTACGCTCTATGACGGCGGCTCAAGCATTTATGGACTCCCGGAAGCTGATTTTGATCAGGCCATGCTTTGGCACGGCGACACTAAGCGGAGGCTGACGGTGGTTGTCAACAACTTTCCTTCGTGGTCTTGGGCCTCGGTGGCAGGGGTTGTCACAGCTCCGGAGACCTTGCTAGGCACGGAAGGGTTCCTAGGAACACTTGTCCAGTGGTATTACCAGGATCGGAATGGAGTTCTGAAACATGTTATATCAAAAAACAGCCTTCTTCCTCGGAAATATCCGGACACCGGCGCCCAAGCTTATATCCTTGTTGCGTGGTGGAAAGGGTGTGTCGAGCCTACAGTTCCGGACGATGTGAAGCAGGAACTCGAGAAATGCCCTGCCGCCTGCCAACTTAGGGTTCCGTCAGAGCCGACTTGGACCAAGCCGAATTGGGCCAAGCTCCGCTTCATTGAGACAATCGGGAGACACATAGAGCATAGAGAAGATTGTACCACGTGCCAATCGCAGATTGCACAGCGTTGGCCCTATCTTGAGGATGTCTGGAAGGACATACAAAGAGATCGGGACGCTGGACTCGGGGTTATACAGGACCTTACGACCGGTGGTCAAAAGGAAGAGCGACAACTATTTGAGAAGCTACGTCCTGGGGTTTTGGTGACTCGTGCACAGACCACATGTTTTAAAGCTTCTATAACTACCAGAGAACAATATACAGAGATGTCCCTCGCAGATTCGACTCGCCGAAGAATAGGGACGATCTGCCCCAAATATGCGAACACAGGCCTAGAAGAGTTCTCAGACATTGTCAAGTCAGAAGAAGCATCGGCGACGATCACTGTCGAGTGCATGGGTGTATCTTTATCTGACTACGAATACGCCAATCGGGATCGGCCGACTGTAAATGTGCTGATTATTCATCGTAAGGAGGGATCTCCGTTCTGGCGACGAATTGCTGTTGGCTGGGTTTACCTAGCAGACTGGATCAAGGCCGATCGTGTGTTTAAGACGATTGGTCTCGAGTGACAGTGAGTAAGTATTTACTGTTCACGAGTTGTATATCGCAAGAGCCGTGGCGCCGTCCTAAAAGCAGGGTTTGACAGTACGCTTCTCGCAATCGAACTGGCTTGGCTGTATACACATAGGAGCTTATATTTGGCAGGTTTCAGGGAGTGAGGGAGACGTATGACTGCGCAGGAGGGCTTCTCCGTCTAAGAGCCTTCTTTGAAATAGACAATGGAACCAGACATTAAGATGAACTTTCAAGTGTATATTGATTGATTGATTGATTAGTTGAACCTTGTGCGGGTCGCTACCGCCACATCTCTGACTTCCCAAGGAGTTCTAGGATGTGGCAAGTTCTATGTATATACCTACTTAGTATCGCCTCTAGTCATATAAGATGAGATCAGATGCTAATTCAGGGCTTCGCGGGCTGAGTATTCTATGGTTTGTGGTCACTATATTTTGGTCTTCCAAGCTGAGGGGTATCATGACCCTTTGTCTTATTCTGGATAATTCTAGTCTGTCTATAAGGTTGGGCTTCTGCCCTTCCTTTGCTCGTCTAGTGTCTCGCGGCTCGATGGGCAAGCTGTTTTCTATGCTACTTATGGTTTGTATTTGGTATTTTTGTTTGATGTTTTGTTTGTGTGTGTGTGTGTGTGTGTGTGTGTGTGTTAGCAACCCTCATGAGCGGACGCCAAAACGCCATGCCGCGGTTAATAAAGTCTTCTCGCACTTCACCTGTTTGACAAAGGGACAGAGACAGAGGTAACGGAATGTGCTTGGATCTTTGGCACCTCTACTACTACAAGAAGAGCTATTAAGGGCTGGAGAGCCCATATTGTACATTGAATCAGTCGATGACGTGTCAACGCGGCCGCGACGCTACCACTCACCTAAATCAACTTGTAACAAGTGCTTATAGTACCGGTGGTTATACTTCTCTCTCAACTGATGGCAACGCTAGCATTCCCACCTGCTCTATATTCTCACCCATACCTCGTACCATCACACAATGGAAGAGCGAAGGAAAAGAGTATAGACCTCTTTACCATACGCCCCAGGAAGTATATCTCGGCCCACTTTATTTCTCAAGAAACGCATCACCTTCACTTCAATCTTCGGGTTTCTATATTACCGCAAGGTTATCGCAAACCTCTTCGCTCCCCCCTCCCCTAACGAAACCGCTACGACATACACACCCAGACCAGAAATTCACTATTCTCGGCGCCTTATATCCTTCAGCTCCAATTTAAGAGCTCTCTCAGCCCTAGCCGCCTTTAAAGCTACACCTCCACATGGCAACCAGCGGAGAAGGACTTGATGTTAACCGCTCACGTCTAGGAAAGTAGGGAAGCATGGGCCACTACAGAGAGGGTTTCAACTACCCAACCCGTGTCAAGTACCCGCCAACTCAAAACCCACTTAAATAACCCGTAGGTTCTTGGCAAACCCTAGTAAAAATAAAGATATTTCTAAAATGGACTAATCTTTATATTAATCTTGGTTTTATAAGTTTAAAAAGGGTAGGGTATAATTTATATTAGGTTAAGCGGTTACTAAATTAATCTCCCACCTAAGTTGGCCACCCAATCGAGTTAGCCACTTTTCTTGGCAGTACCCTGTAATAGGAAATTTATATTTAAAAATCTTAATAACTTTACTAATATTATAACTATTAATATGAAATTTGAAAATTTAGACTATTAACTTAATAAGAAATCTAATACTATTTTTATAATGTTATTACTACTTTTTTTCCTAGTAAAATGAAAACTACGCTAAAATTTTAACGTAGTTTTAAGTAACGCATCTCCCAATTGACCGGATCACTCCCAATGCCCATATAAATTGCCCCTGCACTTTCTCACGTGACGTTTAAATAACTTTACTAATATTATAGCTATAACGCATTTCCCACATGATAATTGAGTAGGGCCGCCCTGAAACCTTATATAAAATCCATATATAAAAACTGTAATAACTTTACTAATTTTATAGCTATAAATATTCAATTTAAAAGTTTAGACTATTAAACTAAAAAACTATATAAAGGTATTTTTATTAATTTTACTACTATTTATTTATACCTATACCAAAAACCACGTTAAAATTTTAACGTGGTTTTTATTTCACTAGGAAAATAAAATAGTAGTAAAATTAATAAAAATATATTTAAATAGCTTTTTCAGTTAATAGCCTAAATTTCTAAACTGCATATTTATAGCTATAAAATTGGTAAAGTTATTACAGTTTTTATATGTGGATTTTATATAAGGTTTCAGGGTGGCCTACTCAACTGGGTGGCTCGGTCATGTGGGAGATGCGTTAGTATATTAATTAATACCGTTAGATTCGTAACTTAAAAAGGAGTTCAACGGTACCACTTACAGCCTTATAGCTATTTTATTAAGCGAGTTATTAAGAAATGCACTAAAGTAAGCGCTAAAATAATCCCTGCTTAGCGTATTGCTTAATACCTCGCTTAATAAAATAGCTGTAAAATAAATAAAAATACCACTAATTTTGTTTCTTAGTTACAATTCTAATAATATAAATTATTATATCATAGCTATAATATTCGTAAAGTTATTTATATACTAAAAAGTACCGATTCTTATATATAAAGTATTAATATATCTCCTATATAAGCAGGCCACCTAATTAAATAGGCCACTTTCTAGACCTTTATACGCGCCTAAAAAAATCTTTTATATCTTCTTAAATAATACTAGTAAAGCCTTATAAAAAAGCTGATATATAGCTTACCTTTTATACTTATAAAACTAATCTGCGTTTATCTATTTAAAAGGTTATATAAATTTATAATATATTTTATATAACCTTTACCTAAAAAATATATAGTTTTATAGCAAAAATAAAAATATTACCTTTAAAGGCTAGATTATTTAAATTTAAAAAGAATTTAACTATATAATATATAATAAACCTCATTATATAATTATTTCTACTTTAATATAATAGTATAAAAGATATAGTTAATTATTTATTAAAACTTTATAAATAATACCCTATAAAAAAAGAAT
>NPFG01000578.1:0-20859 GCA_002288965.1 Xylaria sp. MSU_SB201401
CCACCAAACGCCCCACCCAAAGCCCCACCCGAGCGCCCAAATAGCACCACAGTGGCACTACTGATTTAAGGCCCACCACCATAACGCGGCAGTCCATATCGAAGGTGGGGTACCATAACTGTCAACGAGCGCCTAGTAAAGGAACATTCTAACAAGACCCTCCGCTCATCCACGTATTCACCCAGCTAACATCGAATTGCATGTTAGATTGGAATAAGGGGGTCTAAGGATCCTTTCATCGCAGTGACTTGAAGAAAGCCATCACACTTTCTGAAGAACGGACAACCGTTTATATAACAGCATCAAGCAACGTTGAGATCAGAAACCCGCAAGATGGCAGACTCCTCTCATAAAGACACAAAGGCAAATACAAACACCATGCGGGCTTGGGTATACCGCAAAGCAGGCAAGAGCCTCGCCTCAGCCCTGACTCTCGACACCGCCGCCCGCCGTCCACCAATGCCGCTGCCGGCAGACAAGCTGCTGGTGCGCGTGACGTACATGTCGCCAAACCCAGCAGATCACAAGGTGCCCGAGATAGGTCAGATCGCCTCTCTAGCGCTCACGCGCTCCTTCACGGCGACGCCGGGCATGGGACTACGCCGGCATCGTCGAGGAAGTCGGGGCCAAGGTCAATCATAACAGAGCCTTGTCTTCTACCCCATACAAGCCAGGCGACAAAGTCTTCGGCAGGGTCGAGGGCACCCCCTTCGGGACCCTGGGCGAATACATCCACCCCACCGTCACCGGCTGCGTGCCGCTCCCGCCCTCGGTATCCCCCGCATCCGCCTCGACACTCGGCACGGCGGCGCAGACAGCGTACCAGACGCTCGTGCCGTACGTGCGTCCGGGAGCCGGCGACGAGGTCTTCGTCAACGGCGGTAGCGGCGGCGTCGGGACCTTCGCGATCCAGATCGCCGCCAAGGCCCTCGGGTGCGTCGTGACGACCTCCTGCTCCGCGCGCAACACCGAGCTGTGCGCCTCGCTGGGCGCCACCACGGTCCTAGACTACACCTCGACGGACGTGACCGCGGCCCTGCGGGCGCGGGGCCAGGCCTTCCGGCTCGTGGTCGATTGCGTCGGCGGGTCGCCCGCGGACTTGTACACCGCGGCGAACGACTACCTGCTTCCCGAGGGCACCTTCGTGCAGGTCGGCGGCGGTTTCTCCCCGTCTGCGTTGGCCGCTACGGCGTCGCGCGCCATTCGGCCTAGTTTCCTTGGCGGCGGCAAGAGGAGGTACAAGTTCCACCTGTTGACGACGAAGCGCGACGACCTGGTGCAGCTCGCACAGTGGGTGCAAGAGGGCAAGATTGAGCCCGTCATCGACGGTGAAGTGTATCCCTTCGAGCAGGCGCCCAAGGCTTTTGAGAAACTGCAGACGAAGCGGACGAGGGGGAATCTGGTGGTCAAGGTCTCGGATTAGAGACTTTATATTTTCAAGTCCTTCTTCATTCTTTTAGGTTTTTTCTTGTAATGGCGTTGCGCAAGGATTGTACGGGCACTATTATGTCAATTGGGCTTTGAAAGGCGTTACATCTTCCTTGATTGAGTTATGAAGCGGGAGAATCAAAGTATCATTGGTTCATTCATTCACACTCATTTCAACCACGGACAACGGTGCGCAGCGTGGTTTTCAAACTTTAGTTGGCCCAAAAACCGATGGTTTATATATATTTTTGCTCATCTATGCAAGACACTAGCATTTCTTCGACGCCATGTCTAATGGTATTTGTAAAAACTGATCATAACGACTCCTCGTGGCGGCCCACGTCTATAATTCTTTCGAGTGGGTGGGTGGTTGGTTGATTATAAGGATTCTACCATGTAATTTGATGTTTCGAGGAAAGGTGTAATTCAATATTGATTCTAACCCACTCAGATTCCCGCCTACTTTGCTTATAAGGCAAAGCTCGCTCAACGCCGGATATGATGATGACTGATTATGCCCTCAATAGGGCTAGGCAAGACAAGGTGTCGGCCAACTGAATCACAAGGAGAAACGACTCTACTTCTTACCCACGGCCCTCTCGGCAGCAGTAGTCATAGCGAGGCCAACAGGCGTCATTGCTCCTGTTGGTGGGGCCGGAGTTCCAGACCGGGTTGGTGGCTGAGATCGATTGTGAGCCATATGGGCTTTAACGAGGTGACCTGCAGCGAGAGCACTGCAAAGAGACAACTATTCGCAGCAGCCAGAGTCAGTAAATCACCCAAGATAGTAGGAATTCAGTTCAAGATTTGGGAGCATGCAGGAGTAATGAGCCCCTGAAACCTGCCTCGAGCGGGAATATAAAGACTCCAAAATTTTAGGAAACAAGAGATTCCAGGAAACAAGGAAATGAAAAGCTCAAGGTAAACAGGGAATAAACTCAAACTAGAGAGTAAGAGACAACCGGAAGTAGAACATATATCACTAACCTCGCCAGCAAGGACGGCACCCCCAATGATTCGTGCAAGACGACGAGCGTTGTCTCCAGGGTTTGTTGGATGAGATCCTCGGACACCTAGCAGATCAAGCATGGCGCTCTGAGGCTCTAGAATTGTACCACCACCGAGGGTACCAACCTCAATTGAGGGCATAGAAACGGCTATCTGGAGAGAACCATTGAGACTACAGAAAAGTGGTTAGTAGAATGCTTTCACGAAAGTACATTGGAGCCTGGTTGTTGCTTACTTTCTCATGGTGGTGATACAGTTGGCACTTTCAACTACCTGCGCCGGGTCCTGGCCTGTAGCGAGGAACACAGCGGCGACAATGTTAGCAGCATGAGCATTGAAACCACCAACAGATGCCGCCATCGCAGATCCAATCAGGTTCTTAGAAATATTTAGCTCAACCAGAGCGTCAACATCACTCTTGAGGACAGCCTTGACCACATCACCAGGGATGATAGCTTCGGCTACAATCGACTTGCCACGGCCGTCAATCCAGTTGAGTGCTGCCGGCTTCTTATCAATGCAGAAGTTTCCTGAGACCGAGATGATGGACATGTCATCAAAACCAGCCTCGTTGGCCATCACGCTCAAAGCATGCTCCACACCTTTTGAAATCATGTTCATGCCCATGGCGTCACCGGTCGTTGTCTTGAACCGGATATAGAGATTGGTGCCGGCCATAGCGGTCTTCATAGTCTGGAGTCGAGCAAATCGGGACGTGGAGTTGAACGCCTTCTTCATCGTGGCTTGGCCTTCTTCCGAGTCAAGCCAGATCTTCGCAGCGCCAGCACGCTCCAGAGTTTCGAAACTGACACAAGGTCCGCGGGTCATGCCGTCGCCAGTCAAGACAGTTATAGCACCGCCGCCAGCATTGATTGCCTTGGCACCACGACTCGTACTGGCGAC
Organism: Xylaria sp. MSU_SB201401; assembly: GCA_002288965.1. Lineage (NCBI taxonomy): Eukaryota > Fungi > Ascomycota > Sordariomycetes > Xylariales > Xylariaceae > Xylaria > Xylaria sp. MSU_SB201401. Next base: position 3,340 of record NPFG01000578.1, read on the forward strand.
AAGCACACCTTCGGTAGTGGCCATAGGAATGAAATAGCTCTGACCATCAATGACGAGGGGACCAGCAACACCAACAGGAAGGGGCATAAAACCAATGACATTTTCGCAGCAAGCACCAAGAACCTGGTCCCAGTTGTAGTTCTGATAAGGTAGCTTTGAGTGCTCCAAAAGGCTGGTCGTGGCAGTGGTTGCCCGGGTTCTCGAAATGATCGACCGCCGAACTTTGACAGCACGTGTGCAATCCCTGAGACTCTTCTCCAAAGCGTAGCCCGGGATTTTGCCCTTCAAAGATAGATCGATAACCTCAGCGTCGCTCATTTCGTAAATACGCTTTTCCTTGAGCAAAACGTCTAACTCCGCAGGACTCCTCATGGTTTCCGGAGATGGTGGCGCTGAAGGGGGTTCCATAGGTACCGTAGGAATAGGCGCTGGTTTCGGGGGAGGAGCCTTCATTTGGACACCCTCGTCATCAGTTTCGGCTGGAGTGGCTGGCAATGTCGACTTTCGATTAGGTTTGATGCCGCCTAGTGGAAGTGCAGCTGAATCTCTTGGGTCGTTGAACCTCTCAGCGGCTGCAAGCTCCTTGCGGTCGATGGGGTGATCCGCGGCAGTGGGATCTTTTATGCCCCATCGCGCAACATTGAACAGATATCCATTGAGTGCGACACTCATGGCGAGAGCAATCACAATCCATTTAGATAAAATCGGGTCTTCCAAACTCTCGAAAATGCTGCCTACCATACGTCCACCCACACCATATCGTTGAAGTCTCGTGAAACCGTGTTCATCATCTGAGGGGGATTCCGCACCCGTCGATGGGAGTGCATAGTGTACAGAAGGATACTCCAGTTCATACTTGATTGGAGTAAGGACGGTCACTACCGTACTTTTAGAATGAGCTCTGGCGTTGAACAGGACCTCGTCTAGACCGTTCGAAGCAACTTTGAAAGGGTCCAAGGGAGGAAGGCTCACGACACCGCCCAATCCTCCAGACCACAATGTAGAGCCGGATAGTCCTGTAGTTCGGAAAGGAATGGTGAAGATATTCAACAGGTTGAGACCAAAGAAACCAACAACCATCCAGAACTTGAATTTCGGGACACTGCTGCTCTTGGCGTTCTTACCAAACAAAGCCTGAGTAGCTCGATCTCCAGAGTCCTGTCTAGGCCAGTCGTTGCTAGAAGCTACATTCTCGGCCACTCGTCGGCTGACACCATCGTCTTCGAGCGCTCGACGTTCCTCCAGATGACGGCGCATACGGTTGACCTCAAGTTTGATGCTGAGAACGGCGGTATAGAAGGTAAAGAGAAGGATGCAATCGAACAACAAGATCCAAGCAGCCAAGAAACAGAACTGCTGAAGACCTCCCTGAACACCAGACGCGGCCCCGGCTACCAAGATGATGATTTCAATAAGGTAATCGCGAACAATTTCAAACCCGACATCCTTGATAGCTCTCGAAACAGCATACTGAATTACGCCGTCTTTTGTGCTAGAGATATTAGCCGATTTGTCTGCTTTGCCTGCCTGCTCGGGCTTTCGGTATTCCAGCGCATGAGATAGCACGGCGCTAGTCAAAACAATATTCTTCTCAAAGCCAATTGTAACTACCAAGAAGGGCAGACCTTCCGAAAGCAAAACAAAACTAACGGGGACTCCGAGCTTCGTTGTGACATTGAGGCCGAACAGAAATGCAAAGGTAGAGGAGAAGAGAACGCTGATTGCCAGCCAAGAATTGGAGCCGAGCTTCTTCATGGATAAAAAGAGCGAGATGAAGGTAAGGTGCATGGAAAGATAGCCAAGAACCATGATGACAATGTCAAGTGTGTCAGCATGCTTGAGAAGATCTAGGAACTCGGAATAGGCATTTTGCACCCAACGCACGAGGCTGTTGCCTGAGTGGCCTCGGGCCACCTTCATTATCCACATCTTCTGCTCATCTTGACCCAACTCGTTCTGGCGCACTTCTTGGGCTGGGCCATCATTAGGGATCTCCTGGACGGCAGCGACAAACTCAGGGGCCTCGTTGTACTTAACAGCAAAGGCCAAAGTGCTGTCCTGGGCGTATGTAGCAATCGAGTTCGACGTAGAGGGCAGATGGGTGACAGTCAAGTTGTCAGGTAGAGGTACAACATGAGCTAGAGGGGCTTGTTGCGCCGCATTTTCACTGGATTCGGGGAAAACAAGGGTAATCAGAGCCAGGTGGTCAGCGTCCTTGGGAATTTTGGCATTAGAATCGAGAGCCTGCCACCTCCAGCCAGTCTCGGGGCCAGTTCTCAGATTTCGACTTCCATCGACTAGCGAGGACCATTCGGCATTCCGCACATTCCTTGTCGCATCCAACAGACTCTCTCTCATAACACCGACATAGGCGGTGCTAGCCAACAAGGCGATCAAGACGATGGTGTGAACAGGGTGAGAGCAAGCAAGTCTCGAGAAGAATTGTAAAACTGGGGTGATTTTCTTATTCATCTTGGAAGGGGGTGCATGGACGTCTTTCGGTTGCTCACCGCGAAAACGGGAGGGGAGAAAGGAAGATGCAGCAATCATTGTGTCTATGGCTACCTCGGCTGCATCAGACGGGTCCCCAGTACTATACACTCTGGCGTAGGTGTGTTAGTCTTGAATACATGCACAGTATCCAGTGCCAATTTACTTGAGAACGATTTACACGAGAGGACTGAGAATCGTGGCGGAGAGTCTAAGACAGAGTTCCATACCTAAAGAGAAAATCTCACACGCGGTGAAGGGGGGGCTGAGGATGGTGAATCCTTGCCAATAAAGCGACGTATGGGAGGAGACGCCGTGTAACTCTACTGAGTTTGTCGCATGAAAGGGAAAAGAATGTAGGCGAGAAGGTAAGCCGTCGGTCGGGAGCTCACACCGTTTGAGTGGGCTGAATGTGGCTCATCGGCAAGTCGTCGGCGTTGGTTTAAAATGTGTCTTTGCTGGTGTGGGGGGCCGAAGCTTGATCAGGGGTCACCGGCGATTGATACGCCAGCACGTGCTGATCGGGGCTGGCGAGCACGAGCTTCGACGGAACCAAGGGCGGGCGAGAGCACAAAAGACCTCAGTAGGAGTGGCGGGGAGAGCAGGAAAAGAGAAAGGGACAAAAAGGTCGCGAGAGAAGAGAGGGTGAAGGAATAATGAAGGAATAGGTCAGGGGGGGTGATGGTAATTGAGAATTGGAGGGGACCCGGGGCTCGCGAAGGGAAATTTAGTGGGTTATCGTGAGGCTTCGGGTCGGGAGCTTTAAGTGAAAAGGGCCCTAAAATTACAAATATGGGCCCACCCTAACTGCTGGACTTACAACTAGACTTATTACTGGCCCAGCGTACTTAGATAGCGCGATACCTCACGCTTAACATTGGCCCCGGCGCTGTGCTGGTAGAGCTTCCCCGATGGCTTAGACTACTAGATATATACCTGCCGACTGTACCTGCGCATACTATATCTACATCGATGTACCTGCGCACTTACCTATAACCTACACTACCCACATGCAGACGTATGTATATATATTAGATACCTACATACTGCAGCCCTTGCGACACGAGCATGTAGTAAATGGCTTAAGTGCCTTTGAAGATACCTGTCATGAACTCCTCTGTATGGCCTTTGAAATTTTCTGTAGTAGTGTACACGAAACCCCCTTTAGGTAAGTTCTATGGGAGTCGTTGATCTCTGATGATTGCCGACCGATCTTGCTTAAAACGACGGTATCCCCAGTGGGCCCCACATGTCTTTCCATCTTTAGCACGTTCCCTCCCACCGGGAAACTCGATTGTAGACGTCTAATTATAGAGATCCATCCGTATTGCCACTCGAGTTCACATCAAAGTGCCTTAAGTACATAGTAGTTTAGGCGCGTCACCTCAAAAGATTCACCGTGGAAATACCCGACTTATCAATTATTTAGTAGTCCCATGGTTTAGGATGTAGATATCACGTAGGTCTCGGTATTTACGTAAGCGGTTCATCTGCACTAAGGTTAGGGAGTAATAAATAGTAGTAAGACCGTTGGGGTAGATGCTTGTAGACCAAGAATTACTTGGAGATTAGGTAGGCTACTACTGTAAACGAGACCACGACCGGTGCTTACGGTCAGAGGAAATGGCACCTAGAATTTACGCTAGTTGCGTTATTGACGAGACCTGCTGGACTGCTTACAAGAGACGAACAAATCCTCGATGGGTTCACCAAAGCTCCTTGCACCGCAGGTAGGCGAAATATTTCAGTTCATCATCGCTATAAGCCATCTTTAAAAAAGGATGAGAAACAAGCATAAGCGCGCGCATGCACGAAAAGAAAACTCGAAGTACAACAAAGGCATATAAGTCCTTAGTGCAATATTAACTAGTAACTCCACACCATTCGTGCGACTCCGAATCATAAAAGATGCCTAATTCCAGTTTATTATACTACGAATAGCTACCTCGATCTTGTACGGTGTCCCGGGCCGAGCATTGGCTACGTGCCAGTCTGCGTTGATCAGTACGAAGTGTATAAGGCTGGTCTTTCGATAGTTGGGTGAGAGTGTCTGGCAGTATACCCAAAGACAGACTCATATCTCGGCATCTTATACAATGAATGGTTGGAGGTGTACAGCTGTCAACTGGCTAATTCGAGGCCCTCATACGTAAGTACACAACTTCTACTTCCATGTAAGATACCTATCTTCATTATCGAAAAGGACATGGTCTGGTGGATCTTCCCTGCGCTAATCGCGTAGCATGTTCCCGGCTGCTTACTCACCTGCCCACTTGCAACACTCCAAGAGGACCGTGATATTACAGCAGCTCTCAGACTTGATAGAATCTAATACGCCACGTCAGAAAATTACGTCTAGGGTGCGAGCACAATTTCCTCGGTGGAAAAGCCCAAGATCACGGAAGAAAATAGTCCTTGAAATACTTCTAGCAACAGAAGCATAGAACCTGAAAATGATGCATCTTGTGTTCGTGAGCATAGAGTAGCTTGATACGTACGTACACGAGTACGGTGGTTGAAGTACCTATATCAAGATAAGGTGCGGCGGGAAGCTCCTTGAGTTGGAAGCCGCAGGCGGCATCGATGTAGATTACCGGTACATGATGCATCCACGGTTATGATTGGCGCGAAAGGCAAGGATGCGAGAAAAGTTTGTCGAGTGGATGTGCCTATGATAAGGTGTATGTAGGTATGTGAGACCCTGAATATGTAAGTGCGTTCCACTACTACCGCATGGGAGAGGCAAGGTAGTACGTATTCGGTTATCAGAATCCGGTAAGCACCCGAATGCGCGCACGGCACCTTGGAGGGGAAGGTCTTGAAAGCTAACTTAGTCAGATTATTGTTGCAAATGCATACCCTCCAGGGAGGTTCGATAGCACGGACGAAGTATGCGAAGACGCCACTACTTTACCTCTCGGCACGACCGAACGGCTAACATGCGAACTATACAGAGTATTAACCTCCATGAGTTTGAGTGAGTGCAATAGTAAACCTAGCTGATAGACTTTAAATGCTAACTAAGGACTGGAGTTTGCGGAACCCCCACAATCGTCCCTCCAATTTACAATTTACAACAGGTCGTGCCTACCTACAGAAGACTAAAACTTTTTCCATTATGGTGTAGTAGCAGCAGTAGCAGCAGTAGCAGCAGCAGTCATCAAGCGCAGGACCTCAGGGCCCTCCAAGCTTACGACCCTAGCGCCGCCAGGTCCTTCCTCGAGGGCCTTCTTGCATAGCTGCCAGGCGCCCGCGTCGACGGGCCTGGTGCATTCCTCGATCAGGTAAGTCCGAAATCCTTCCTTAGCGGCATCTTCCGCGCAGCTCTTAACACAGTAATCGCCGGCGAGCCCCACCACGTAGACGTCGGTGACGCCCCGCGCGCGCAGCAGCCCTGCCAGCCCGCTGTCGCTGACCCGCGGTGCCACGAACGGGTCGTAGAAGGGGCTGTACATCTCGACGCGCCGGTCCGTGCCCTTGAGCACCACTGAGTCGAGCTTGCCGCTGTCCAGCTCCGGCACCAGTTCCGCCCCGGGTGTGCCCTGCACGCAGTGCACCGGCCACAGCCGCGATGTATAGCTCTCGCCTGCGTTGTCCGGGTTCACGATAGTCATGCTGTCGACGTATGGCTGCTTGCCCGCGTGGTTGGCCGCGAACGAGACGTGGTCTGGGGGATGCCAGTCCTTGGTCGCGACCTTGAGGACAAAGGGCAGATCCAGCAGTTTGTTGATGGGTGCGACGATGTCACGACCCTCGGGAACAGCTAGTGAGCCGTTCTAGTCGTTGCGATGTAAGTGAGTGGGTTTTCGTTCATTCGTTTCATGGCCCGAGACCTCGGGAGCGAGAAAGCAAGAAGGTAGTTACATACCGGAGGACAGAAATCTTCTTGTACATCGACGACAACCAATGCGGGTCTGAACTCGTCGGTCATGATGAATGTGTAACAGCTTGTGTGTGACTTTTTGGTCGTAAAATGACGCCTGCTTGCGGTTTGGTGCTTGCCGCTTCTGTCACCTCTGTTCTACCTAGGCCTACCGTTAGTCGGGCTCGGTGTTAGTGGCTATATTTAAACGAGTCACACATGACCTGATATATATAACCTGCTCATTTGGGTACGAAAAGGCACCTACGAAAAGATCTGTAGTTGCAAAAATTGCCCGAGTTGAAGTCTGAAATACTATCATTCGTTATCTAAGATGCTAAGATGAGGCTTACACTTCCAGCGATCCCCGCATGGTAGATAACGGGTGATAGCGGCATCAACGGTCAACGCGGGGCTCGCCTGCGATTTGACAACTTGAAGCACTTTGAGACAAGTTTTCAATAGATGTCACCTAGCTAATTGCCCAATTTCATCTTTCATATAAGCAAGTGATCAAGTTAGGTGTATGTAGTGAATTAATTGGGTACGTGAACTCCTTGGAATGGCGTGAGATGTCAAACCACAGTCCCTCAGAAACCATCACTCTCAACCAAGGGATTTTAACCGAAAATATGAGTATTGTCCAAATTTCTATCATCTCAAGCTCCTGCTAGGATAAAGCTTCTACTCAAGCAATCAACCCAAAAAAAAAAAAAGGGGGGGGGGGCTTAAGTAGGTAGGTGCCATGCTCTCGTGTGCCTCACGGCCACGAAGTGCGGAGGAGCATTTTACGAAAAGTATTACGTAGCAAAACATACTATCGAATATCTACTCAAGTAACAACAGTTGTTTCTCGGCGGTCGGGGTATCTTGTTTTGAACATGCCTGAACTCCCACGGTCATTATGCCGACCGTCCGCCACAACCTACGCCTGTCTCGACTCCTAGAGCAATCATTGTCGAGAAGTTCACTCAACTACATTATTTCTACTTATTCTTCTTTCTCCCGCTTCCGCTTCCTTCTGTCTAAGATTACAAATCACTAGCTGGTTTTGAGCTCATGCATGCTGCCTGATGAATTCACCGAACCTCCGCGCTACACCAGCGGCACTCTCCTCAAAGCCGAGTACATGAGCGATGAGCAGCGTGTCATGCGGCGCGTCCTTCTCGACGTAAGTCTCGATCTCGTTTCCATCGACACGCTCCATTTCCTTGACCCATTCCAACCCATCAATGACCAGGATCTCTGCAGATCCGAACGTCACGAGCATCGGAACAGGCATCTTGAACGTATGACCTAGTGGGTTGATATACGGGTGTTCCGGCGGTGCATCGGCGATATACGCGTTAGCGCCCCAGCGGCAGAGCTCTACGCCCAGGTAATCGGTGTGGTAGTTGGGATTGCTAGTGGTGACAAAATCGGGCCACAAACTCTTGACCGGCGCCACCCACGGAGAGAACACGGCGGCACATTTGGGCTGCGGGATGTCGAGCTTCGGCCCATACTCGACGAGGTACCGTAGCAGTCCGATCACGAGGTTTCCTCCAGCACTGTCGCCCGATAAGGTAATGTCTGTTGCGGGGATCCCGAGCGTGCGCACGAGGTACAAGTAGCTCGTCAACGAGTCCTGCAGAGCCGCCGGAAACGGGGCAGACTCTGGACGGCTCGAGAGGCGGTATTGAGGGGCGAATATAGTGCCAACCTTGCCGTGCTTGAGGAAGAGGTCGGCCATTACACCACTTTCGGCGGTACGGCCCGTGCCGACAGTAAATGCGCCGCCATGTATATGCAACACGACCGGTCCGACGGTGGCGCCGTCGGCTGGTTTTGCCGGGTACCATGTTCCCCCGATCGTAGCAGGCTTGACACTTTCGCTTTTCAGCGGCCCGCAATAGAAGTCTTTCGGAAACGGTTCGAGCTTCGCAAATCTTTCCTTCTCCTTATCCGGCTCCAGCGACCGCGGTACTGATAACTGTGTACGGCTCATGAGATAGATGGACTCAACAAAGATCCGGAGCATGATTGACTGTTTGAGACTCCACTACAATATTCAGTCAGTCGCATTGCTCCTTGGCACAGCTTATGGGTTTCAGCATATGCAAAGCTCCGAAGGCATGATTCCAGCGCCATCGGTAGAGACCTAGTTTTCAACTATGACTAGCAGGTGGATGTAGGGGTTCCTCACTGTAGGATGCGGCCTCGTGCGCCGGAAGAGTGAGAAGCTAACAAACCATATCGGCAAACGGGCGATGATAGTGGCGGAGTAAAAGATCTTGTAAAACACGCTCAGGACCGGGTACGACACGAGAGGTCGCCTGGGAAACGTGACGGTCGGCATGTCGAGGTATGATAAGCTGCCTAACAAGCCTTGAGTTGGAACCAAAGCGAACCGATTGAGATTTGAAAGCTTTCACTTTCCCCTCATCTGAAGCCGAGTTGTCTGTTTGCTATAGTACCTTCGCGCATAGATTGTCCGATGATTACACGATTGCGAGATTGCAACACGGCTCACAGAAGCTTGCCAGATTATGCGCTTATAGATCGATTGAGTGAGTAGTTGATTGGAGAAAGAGAAGAGAGGAGGGGCAGCCTTTCCCCAGAAACTATTTACATAGGTGTGTTCGGCTCCTCATCACGTTCACTCGGCGTTGTTCTCCGCATACTGTCTCAGCGGGCAAATAATACCCTGTGTGAGGGAGATCATTGAATGCCAAGGTGCCTCATTAACCCACTCTATCGTAAGTGGCACTTTTTGACCCTGGAAATGCCGGATTTCACTGTACTGTGTATGCAGCCACGAAGCCCTGTTTTGTCACTATTGAAGAGCTTATTGATTAAACTACCTGAATCACGGGTTTGGGGGCTTCACCGAGAAGTACGTAGAGAGCAGTTCATTGATCACATGTGCTCGGCCGTCCAAACAATTATATCTTGGGCAGGGGTGGCTGCACGAGTTAGGAAAAGTCTCACGGGCTGTAACCGCAACCACTTACAGTGCCATAACCGAAAGTTAACACAGGTGCTTAACTCTAGACTCAGCTAACAAATTGAGATGTTTTCTTTAATAAAATTCGTAAGATTGCATAAGGCACGAAACGTCTTAGGCCATGACAGCGAAAGATACCTGCGCGTACCGTGACGTTGCCCAGAATTGGTGTACGGGTAGGTACAGTACCACTCACTCCCCTTATTCCTCGATGTTGAGCAAAATATGGTTTTCTGATACATCTCGTTTCCAAAACGGAACGCCAGAGAAGGAAACGCGGAATTCTGTATTTTGAGTTTAGCAAGCTACAATACGTTTGCCTCAACTATACTCAGGTGATCCGCGTGTCGGATCAGACGAGCGCTTGGCACAGAGGTAACGATTGAAGCAACATTCATCACGTAGAGGCATGATTCACAAGCCTTCGATGTGACGAGACAAAAGATGGCCTAAATTCTCATTTCGCATAGCAATTGGCATATAAATACCATGCGGGTATGCGGTGACTAACTAACATGGGATCGATGGGACTCACGTGAACTAAGCATTTCCGCTGTCTAGCTCCGAGCTATGACGGTGGCTATAAATTGTTACCTAAGCTCAGGTCATTTATGGCTACCTGTAAAATAATCTGGCTACTCAATCTAGGGACATGGCGATCAGCCGATGGCATAAGGCGAGCCTTCACACACATGTGAGTGTACGAGATGTGGTATTGGAAGACCTATGAGTTCGACCCCGCGTATCGGGGCTCCAGAGTTACTAATACGGAGAAGAAGGTTTTACCTCTAGTCGCGGATCAGTCTTTTCCCCCAGATTCTCTCCGCGACAAGCAGCTCTCTAGTGTGGAGTGGTGGAGCTTCAATCACCACCTCGATCCCGCATTCGAAAACCGATAGCACAATTATTTTCCGGTCATGAGTCGGGACTCAAGAGGCCGATTTCGAACCGGGCAATTCAGCTTGTCTATATCGTATGTCCCTCCACTTGGTAGGTATGTTTATAGAAAGGGCTTGGTCAACCGAGGAATAGACCTGAGAAACCCAAAGTTCTCACTTGAGAACCCACCCTATATATTTCAGGACCTCAGCCCCTCCCTCTCACTCATATAAAATAAAAAAAAGCAGAAAACCCCCTACATGACCATGTCGCGAACAATCCTCCTAATTAACGGGCCCAACCTCAACCTCCTCGGGACGCGAGAGCCACACATATGCGGCAGCGCGACGCTCGCGGACGTGATCTCGAAGGCCGAGTCGCAGACGACGGATCTCGGCGTGACGCTGGAGAATTTCCAGTCGAACCACGAAGGGGGCATCATCGACCGGATCCAGGAAGCGCGCGGCAAGGTCGACGCCATCGTGATCAACCCGGGCGCCTTCACGCACACGAGCGTGGCGATCCGGGACGCGCTGCTAGGCGTCGACATCCCCTTCGTCGAGCTACACATCACCAACGTGCACGCGCGCGAGCTCTTCCGCCACCACAGCTACTTCCACGACAAGGCCGTGGGCGTCGTCTGCGGGCTCGGCGTTTTTGGGTACACCGCTGCCATTGAGTTTGCGGCGAAGCACATGAAGATCAAGGAGCGGTTGTGATGTGTTGTTCCAAAGAGCGAAACGCAAAGGCAAACGAGTGAGTGAAAACCGGGGAAGTAGAGAGTTGGTGGGTTATGAAGCAGAGGTTGACGGACGACACATCTGGCTTGGGTTAGACAGGGCTGGTGTTCACGGTAGCTTCGTGACGAAACCGAAAAGGAATACCTAGCCTACAGGCTTAGCAATGTATTCTACCTAGTTTCTCTTCGGGGTTCTATTCGGGAATTTCCGAATCCTTTAAAATATCCATTTATAAGCTCGCGGTCTTATAAATCTCTTCCGGCTTCCCCGAAACGTCGAATCCATGCTGTATAATGAACTCGGATGTTAATGACTCCCTCCCAGTACGTTCAAACAGTCCGACGACTTTTCTGCATATTCTTCAACGTGTATGGCCAAGTAACACACGCCAATTTCTCTCAATGATCAAGTGAAAGGGGTAATGTTTTGGGCGTCCCACGTCTCAATGGCTTGGCGTAATTCCTCTACTGTTAACGTAGGGTCCGAACAATCGCTTCCTGGATGGCTTTCGAAAACCAGCTCATTTGAGAGAAACCCTATCCCACTACGCGCAAACCCAGATATCCCAGACCAACAATCTTGGAGCTGTCGTACGAGGAAATTCAGTTTGTTACTGAGATCTTGCTTCTCGGCGTATTGATTAGGCTTCTCCGTGTTAGTACAACTAGGATGACAATCTATGGCGGTTGGTGGCCACAAGGACGCAGTTTAGAACCTACCGCAACTTGTGTGCTATTGACGGATTCAACCTGAAGGTTGACGTTGGAAATCATTATGTGCAATGCCAGGGCGATGGAAAACCTTTTCCTTGGCCACGGGGATCTCGCCCACTGCAGCATACAAAGTCAGTAATCAGAGTCCGTGTAAATAGTTCATAAGAATACTAGAAGAAAAGTGCGAGGCTTTTTAGGCGATGATTTGGCATGAAAAGCGCCTTCTGGTTCGGAATCTTGCCGATATAATAGAACGGAAGGGGTGACGTGCGGCAGATGGGGAGGTCGGACAGAAAGAGGAGGTAGAAAACGAATGGGGGGACTTGGAGAATATCCTCACTTCAAGAATAGCCCAATTTATACGACTCATAATACGCCAAATCCAGTATTGGATGGCACGATCTAGCAACGTCACAAGTCGCGGGTGAAGTTTCTGGCCATCCGCTGTCTTCCATTCGTTGCGATGGAACTCGCAGGCTTCTAGTAGCTCTAGGGTATCCCTTACTATCTCCCAGCGTTCCGGCCGTTCCTATTGTGAATTCATACCCGTCAGCACGCAAAACCCCATAAAATGTTGGTGGCGGCGTGGGTAGGGGGTTGTGTTTTTGAACACGACTTACTTCACCAGGTACGATAACTTTGTGCGCCAACTTCATCATTTTGTCGACAAATGAAGGACGATGAATTCGGCTGAGACTTTGCTTCTCCCAGTTTTGGACATGGAACCGCCAAACCTGGGTCTCGACTTCCTTCCTTTCCAACTCGTTCAGGGTTATGCTCCGGGGGGCATCGAGTTGGAAGAATCTATTACCGTTAACAATCACCAACTGCCCATAGAGCCCCGTCTGTGATTGGCCTCGGATAGGTAGGCTCAACAACGCGTTGTGCGCATTGGGAGTACTTAATTGGCAGAGCTGTTGAGCCAGTAGCTCAACTGATTGGGTTATTGGAGAGCACGGCACCGTGCTCGGTGGTTGAATTATATGGGGCGGTTGGGCTGTCGCTGGCGTAGGTGGCAGAAACGGAGATCGAATCATTGACCCAACTATGGGTTGAGGTTGGGGGATGCTTGATCCCAGGTTGTCTTCAACAAAGGGAAACGAAACTCCAACTCCTGCCTGACCCATCTCGAAGTATGGCATTTGGAGAGGATCGGCGCCAAGGGCAGGTGGATAGTAGTACTCCGGGGATGAGTACAGGTTATTCATGATATAGACAATATCTTCTAGATCACTATCCTCGTGTGCCACTGGTGGGGGATCCATCGTGATGGGCACAGTAAGTAATTATATAGTGAAAATGTATGATATGTCGGAAGAGACCCGGTGGTATACAGGTAATATACACTGTAGTGTACACTTGGAGTGGTTGGAGGGTGTTGATGGTAACTAGTATTTAGGGAGGAAGGAGTGAAAGAGAGACTAGATGATCGGAAGCCGCAAGGCATATATTTATATCCATAGGCGTCCACATATCTTATACTTTGGAAAGGCAAAATCCATTCCCTCATCTGCCTGGACGATTAGCTCGTCTTCAACATCCAAAGCTTACCGCTGTTGTCCGAAGTCTATAGCCACCACCTAAACCTAGAACCAAGAACCGTGAAATACAAGGGCAAATGAGTTCACTACGGTATCTTTTGAGAGAGGGTACTTTAAAAATCTCCCAATTTATCGACTAAATCTTAATCTCTAAGGCGTGGCAAACTGTGGAATGGCGTACATCGGCTCAGGTTAGTACTTGATAGAATCAACTTCAAAAGGGGTAACCACAGTATTCGACTCGTCTGGCTGACTGCAAGTTTTCCACCCACTTTACGCCTCCGGAAACCCCATATGCTCAAAACATACCTCACCATTATCTCTTCACACACAACATAACCAAACTTACACCACTGCATAGAGCACCAAGGCAGTCATCGACTAACGCTAACAGGCGCGAATACGAACGCAACGGTTCATAGTGTCCACAAACCAAGAACAATTGAAGCCAAATGCCAACCTACACATGTCTTACTCTAGAATCTACACGATTTTGGATTGAAATCTGCCGGGATGGTGTAAGTAAGTTCCTGGGTTGGTGTGATGAGGCCGTCTTTTTGCGATTTCCCGGCCTAGGTCGGCCAGCCAATTATTGATTGGGGGCCTCTTACAACCATCTCACACCATGAAAAAGATTCATTACGAGTCCCAACTAGTCTGAGGGTTCTGCCAAGTTTACCATCACCTTGTAGTGCTACAGCCACACGTCATAGTCGAAAAGTCCCACTTGAATTTCAAACGGATCACTCCGTTGCCTGGTGGTCGGGACCAGATTGGTGTTGTAATATCTCTTCTGCCTTCTTGAATCTCCATCGCCATTTTTATCTACTGCAGTTCACATAAAAGTAGGTAAATGTTGCCACTCCTCTTGGAATTCTTTTACTATATACAAGATGCGGTACAGTGCCTAGACTAAAGTTTCGAGCGAAAACCGAGATTTCGGTATTGCAACCCAATGAACTCTAAAGCTTACTAAAGATCAATACAACATAGAGATCGATTTTAAAGAGTCGAGCGCATCTATAAATACTTATTGTATCAAGTTACATCTATAATATTAGTCCCCTTCGTATCTTGGTGCAAGAATCCATCGCACAACTCAAGACATAAAAATTATTGATTTTCGCCTAAACACAAAAACTCAGGCGAAATATTTTTTTGGCAACATACCACGAACCTATTTATACAAATAAAATATCTTAATAGCCATTACTTAGATTGTCCTTTGTCAATTTATTATCACCTGAAGGAACCCAGAGGCAAAAAATATGAGTTTTGGTGTAGGTTCATATGGGCGGGCGGGCCACTGGAAACTTTTGTTCCCCCCACTGCACACGCGTTCTAGGAGTAGCGATGAGTGAAGCTCTATCAAGAAATGGCTCTATAATGATGATTGGATGCTTTATCTAGATTCATGACTGAGAAACGTATTACAGACGGCTGAAAATATTACAGGGAACGAGGCTCATGGGCGACTTAAAATCACAAGTGAAGATCCCTGGCACTAGTAAAGAAGTGGTATTCTAAAGGGTAGATTCTTGGGTATAGTACTGATATGACTATGGAATCCTTCTAAAACTCACTTTGAATCGCTTGCCAAAATATATTTTATCAGAAAGCAAAGTCAAACTGACTCATCGCCAAACCGGAATGCTCGCTGCGGGGCTAGGTTACCCTGTGTCTAGATTAATCGAACCTGAGAATATCCAGAGATGCTACTACGCATATCCATCGCCAATTGATACCGTCTCTCCGGAACGCCTTTTGTGATACGCCGCTAATATTATTATTCTCTTGGACCATCGTGATCCTTCTTCAGGCCACACTGAGCCTATCCCAGCGGAGCCTGAATCTTTGGACGAATTGCCCTCAGTCCTAGATGTACTGTTCGTTGATCGTACGTTTCTGTCTGAGGATCCCACCATGCGATGCAATCGACCGTCACAATGGCACGCGGCATTACAATTTCAACGAGACCCGACACGCGTATCGAGCCCCGCGGGGGATAGGAGGGCGGCCGACGCCACTTTTGTACTAAACGCTTTTTAAATGCATCCCAGGGGCCACTCGTATGTTCTTGGGCTGTGCGAATCATGTACACTTTTGCGCTCGGTACCGTAGAACCACCGCTGTCTACACCGGCGCCTGTGCCCAGAGTTTCGGGCGTTGTCGTAGACCCTGCTGGCCTCTTATCCATCGAAGGAAGAGGACTGGTAGCTGACCCCTCACTCGTGCTATCCTGGGGAGGGAGGGGTGGTGGGCCTGAACCAGGCTTGCCGGGTTGTTTACTGAGCTGCTGCTGCAATCTTTCCATAGCTTGTTGCATGTTGGCTATAGAATCCGTCCGTGACTGGTACCCAAAGAATCTCGCAATAGTCGTGGCGTTTTGCAGTACGAGTGCGTTTGTGAAGCTCCATAATGAAGAGGTGAGCGCCGAGGGCCAAAGCGCTTGCCTTGTCCAGAAGACGGCAGTCGAGTCAACTGGTTGTGAGGTCCATGCAATGCCATTGCCTGCCCCAAATGCTAACCTGGGTTCAAGTTAGCCTGGACAAGCATCACAAGAAAGCTTGGGAAAGAATCATACCCTTGTCGGACGAAAGTTGGAGGGGGTTTTAACGGATATTGTATGTCTAGCCAAAACTTGGAAATAGCGGCATCTTTACCGCAGAAGCTTGTCAGTCGACGATCGTTGATGATGGCACGACGCGCCATCTCGGCGAGGCCGGCTACTCTGATGATTAGTAACACGAATCCTAGTATGGGTGAAGCCTTGGATGTACTGACCTCGTATCGACGACAAAAGCGCTTGATTCCTACTAACTTTGACGTATGCGCGCCATTCTGGATCCGTACTGCGGTAGGGGACCGGTTCGACTGTCTTCGTGAAGCCCGGAAATGGGATAAAAATAGGCTCGGCTGCCTCTTCCTCGAGCTCTTGACGCTCCTCCTCGGTAATTTCTATGTCGGCCTCTTGCACCAAGACAACCAAGGCCCGTGTGAGAATCTCGTAGAAGGCAAAGCTGAGACCGGCGACAACGACGACATCACTAATAGGTTGATGGTCAGGATAAAACAGAAATCTGAGGCGAGTGGGTGTTAGACGCACGCAAGTCTAAATCTTTTCCTCCGGAACCTCACCCGCTGTATGCGGACGACGTCGGGCTGTGGGGCGCCCGTAGTTCGCAGCCGCGCGCTGAGGGGCAGAATACGTCGTAGACGGAGGAGTCGAAGCATGGCGAGCGGGTTATGAGGCGCGCCACGAGCCGGCGGCCGGCGGTAGAGGCTCTCGTGTACAAGCCAGGAAAGAACGACGAGAGTTACGGTGGAATATCACTCGGTTGATGCGTTTCTAAGCGGGACGGATCGCAGTGCGACGAGAGAAGCCCTGATCTATGGCCGAAGTAGCGAAAGGATGGACGACTTTTGAAGAGTCGTCGTTGCGCTAGGGTTGGAGGGGACCTAGGTATGCAGACGAGCAGGCACGATCTGTAGTTAGATCGGAGCAATGAACCAGGGGTGTAAATGGAGGGAGGACATGAATTAAGTAATAGGTGGACTAGGTAGTGCTCTGTACCGCTTCGAATAAATTCTGAACCCTGGGGAAAGTGGTACCGTATATACAGTGTCAACTAACACAGTGATTAATGACTCGAGCATCGTATTACACGTTATATGCACCTACAGCCATTATAGGCTACCCTTTGCTGACTCGCAGCGAACATAGATGCAATACAGAAAAGGTACCGTTCTGCATCAAGAGAAGCATAATAGATGAAGTTATTTCGGTGGACCGCATAAACTCTCTTTTAATTCTGACTCTCGTTTGGGCTGGTTTCCGACGTTGGTTACAATAACACCAACCTAGGTAGAGAGGTATGTAGGTATCTATGGAGGTCTCCTTATCGCCCCGAATGCCATTCACCGTCTATCATGCTTATCACGTTTATCACGTAGCGACTGTTTCCTTACGGTTTCTGATTATATCGGGTATTTACACGCAGCGTTAGCAAAAATACTATTAGTATAAAGACTAATCGTATTAATATTAAGCTTAATATATATTAATATATGTTAATTTATATTTAATATTTTTAAAAAAGATTAATATATTTTAAATAATAACGTATTTTTTATATAATTAAACTATTTAATTAAATAAGTTATTTTAAAACTTTAATATAAAATTTATATATAAAAACCTTATAACTTTACTAATTTTATAGTATAAATATATAATTAAAATTTAAACTATTAATTAAAAAACTATAATAATATATTTTAATTATTTATTATATTTATTTATAATCTA
>NPFG01000579.1:0-20745 GCA_002288965.1 Xylaria sp. MSU_SB201401
CTACTAAATATATTTTAAAGCTTTTAAATTTTAAACTTTTAAAACTTACTTTAGTTTTATATCTGTTATTATACTTATAAAAAGCTTAAAAAACAGTTATTATAATATTTTTTTTTATTTTTTTTTTACTTTACTCTAGGCCTTATTTTTTTTTATATTTAATTTATTATATTAGTAATAAGCTTTATACTACCTTTGCCTTACTGTAAAGTTATTTATAATACTTTTTTTAAGCTTTACAATTTTTGGTATTACTACTTATTTAGTATACTTTAGCACGCCTTCCCTACTAGTATTTATTACTATTAATAAAGCAGTATCTTAAGTTTAAATAGTATCTTAATATAAACTGCTTTACTAGTTATTATATTTACTAATTAGTTACCTTTTTAACCCTTTTATACTATTAACCAGTTTTAATCTCCTATAATATAACAATATCTAATACTTATATTAGGTTATTATATAACTTATCTTTTTATTTATAATAATATAAATAGGTATATAGACTACAACACAAAGGAAATTTATATATAATAAATATTATTAATATATTAATAAAGGAAAGGTATTATTTAATTAATTGCTTAATTATTTATTATTCTATAAAGATATATATATAATATATCTTATATTAATAAATATATTTAGCTTTATCTTTACTATTTATTATTTTTACACTATTTTTACTATCTATTCTAAATAAAACACTATATTCTTTTAGCCTTTTTTCTATATATAAGCTATATATTTATAAAGTTTACTAAAAAAATAATATATTACTATATTTTAAAATGCAACTATATAGAAAGCTTTTATATAACCCTATTATAAAGTTGGATTTAAACAAAATACTTTTTTTAATCTTATATATTATTATAATTTCTAACTATAAATTAATCTTAAAAAACTATATTTAAATACGCTTTAATAATAAAAAAAAATATTATTTTACAGCTACTAATTATATTACGCTATACCTATCTTCTCTTTACCTTTTTTTATTTTATTATCGCATTAATTATCATACTATACCTTTCCCTATTAAATATATATCCTTTTTAACAAAAAAATACTATCTATTAGCTTTTTTTACTAATAATATTATATTTTAGCCTAAATAAAGCTATTAATATTGCTAAAATCATTCTTAGCATCTATAGCTATCCTAAAAAAACGTTATCAGCCTAGCCTCCTATATTTTTACATTTAGTATTATTGCACAGTTATATTAAAAAACGTCTAACATTATAACCTAGTACCAGTTCTATAATGCTTAAGCGATTAGGTTTTTTTACAACATTTTTACTACTATTTTATAATATATTAATAGTTAAAACACTTATATAGTTTATTTTAGCCTGCCTTAAACAGTTTATTATTTAAAAATTCTTCTTTTATTTTATATATCTCTTATATATATTTAATACGCTTTTTTTAGTATTATCTTTTTAGTTTTTTTTTAATAAAATTACCGGCAAAATAAATACTTTACTAGTAAAAAGGCACTACTTTTTCTAAGTCCAGACCTATTATTAAGCTTTATCCATATAAACGCTGCAACTACTAATACTATAGACCTAAGATTGCAAAATAACTAGCTTCGCTAGTTCTAAAAGCTTATAGTCTTATACCTATATATTTGGCCACAAAAAAATTACAGCCTCTAAATTCAAATTAGACTTATAGGTATCTGCATATTAGCTAATAATAAGATTAACCTTTTAATTCCTTAATAATACGGTATTATTACTAATAGTTTTAGCATATTGTTAAAAGAAAACCTTTTACTTTAGGTTATTATATTAATAGCCCTTTAGTTTTTTTTATCTAAAGCTAGTATCCTATTTGTGCAAAGAACGCTTTAGCAACAGGTAGAGCAATATTAGGAAAAAGCACTTTACACTATAGCTTTTTTATATATTATATACTTTTCTATTAACTTCTATAATTCTATAAATCTTACCAAATTATATATAGCTATAATAAGTAGGAGTAGTATTTTGCATATTGCAGAAATGGCCTACTTCTAGGCTATATTTACTATAATTAATCTAATTATTACTATTATATACCTTTTAATTAAGTTTAGGCTATATATAAGCCTAATTATATTTGCAACTATAATAGTATTTATTAAGTTCTTATTTTATACTATCTTGTCTATTAAGAATTAATAGTATTAATTATTAAAAAAGTAGGTAAACCTATATATATAGCAAGCAGATCCTAATAAAGCTCGGATATTACCTTTTATTTATAGTATAATATTAATAAAATAGTATAAATAATTAGATAAAATAAAAGTATAATATTGTGGTTTTTTTTAGCAGTTTACTATTGATTTATTTAACTAAACTAAGCTTACAATCTCTAGTTATTTTAAAGCTTTTAAATCTTGTCTTTTTATATCTAAAAATATATATAAAAGTTATAATATTTTATTAGCTATTAAGCACTTTATTTTATTAGTTAGACTACTAAGTAGTATTTAGGTAGTTGTATACTAAATATATAGTGGAAAAGCTACTACGGGCAGCTTTATATTTTTATTATTATACTAGGACCAAATAACTACGCCTTTTGTATTTTTTATCATACTAGGACGTAGAATTAATAAAAATATAACCGACTTAAAACGGCTGGTTAATATTTTACACTAATTACCTAGCACTGCGGACACAGTAGGGGCTTAGCTATTATAATTTACCTTTAGTAAGGTGGAATTTAAAGGCGTTGGGTTTAGTTATAATAAAAGGAAAAAAGTATTAGACAACTTTATATTATATGTTCTGAAAGGTTAGACTATTGCATTGGTTAGGTCGAGTAGAAGTAGGAAATTAATAATTATAAACCTTCTAATATAATAATACCCCTATTAGAAAGGATCTATTTTTATTAGTAGATAAGATATTTAATATATTACTAAGTCGAGGTACGAGAAAGTTATTTTACATCTTATATCTTTTTAAACTCTAAGCCTATTTTAAAGTTTTATTTTAATAAAGATGTTTAACACACTAGCTTATGGTTAAATATAGGTCTTGTCCTACAATTTCCACAGGTTTTCGAAGATATAATATTAGAAAATGTTTAATATGCTTAACTAAATACCTTAAATTAAAAGGTTTATAACGCATATAAAATAGTAGCTATATATAACCAAATTATAATATTTCTAAAACGTTACTAGACCTATATTAGAAGATATAATACGTAAGCATTATATTAGGTTTATTATAAAGAAATATATACTTATATTTTTGTAGGAAACTCTTTATCGGCTAAATACAGCGTATTACTATTATTTAGGTCCTTTTTATAAACCTGCAAATTATTTTGCTTAATAAGGCAACTAGCTTTATAAATATAAATATAAAGCACCTAATTTAGAAAGTGCTAAACATCTTCTATAAATCCTAAACAGCATTTATTATTACATATGTCTTATTATAGTAAACTTATAACTCTATTAACTTTTTTTACTTAGTATTAGATACCACTTTTTTATAATTATAAAAGCTGATATAATTTATATTATTTTTAAAAGAAAGATTATTAAAAACAGTACTTATTAGGACCTAATCTTATAATAAGGTAAATATACTAGTCTTTAGTTTAAGTAGACTTTAGTAAAAGATATAAATAAAAAAGCGTATTAAATCTACTAAAAGGTTATTATTTTTTTTTCAAACTACTTAAATAAATAAAAACAGACGCGTCCTTATATATATATAAGGTGACCGGGGCAGCTTACTAGTAATAGGGGGCTCCGGTATATAAGCTTATTATTAAAATTATAAAAACGGTTATTATTTCCTTTATTTAGTATAACAACGAGTATATATTTAACAAGGTATATTTTATTTGCAGCTGCTTACTTCTCTAGTTATTATAATAGAGTATTTTTTTTATATTTATCTGCTATAAGGTTAAAATGTAAAGCTATTTAGTTTCTAATACTATTATTGCTAATAATAAAATTAATAATAATAAAAAGTATTTTAAAATAGCTTTAATAATAGATATTAAAAAGAAGAGGATTTTGTGGCTAGGCTATAAGATTATATAATCTGGCAAGGGGCTTATATATAATAAAAGAATAAACACATTTAGCATACTTTTATAATATAAAAAAGAGATAGGTATAATTTCTAAGGATGCTTATAATATAAACTTTTTATTATCTCTTATTTTAGCTTATCTATATATAATTAGACTGTTTTTACCCTGCTATTATAAAACGTATTAACTATATAGCTATTTAAATATATTTATTAACTTTTATACTTCCTGTTTTAATATCCTCTTACTTTTTTACTTTCCTTTATCTCTTATTATTTATATTTATTAAATCTGCTGTATATCTTTTAGCTGTTAAAGCCTTTTTCTATTTACCTACTAAGCTAGTCTTTTAATATTTTATTACTATTAAACGCCAAGGTATTTCTTTGCTCCCCTTTTTATTATATTAAAGTATTATAATAATCTGCAAATTTCTTATTAAAGCAGGCTATAAATCTATTTAATATAGCTATTTTAACAAACTATACACACGCGTTTAAAATAATTAAGTCTAATAGCATCCTAGTCTAATAGACCTGCAACCTGTGTCATTTAGGTCCATACTAGTAGATCTTTAAATATCGATACTATAAAATCTATATATATAAAACCTATATCTATAATACCTAAGTCTTAATATAGCTAGCTATTATAAATATATTCTAACTTATTTAATACAATAGCCTGCGATCTATTTATCAATTAGCCTAGTATACTTATAATATTTACTAGTAATAGTTTTTTATCTTAAAAGGTTTTTATGTTTTTTTTAATAGCTTTTATATAATTCTATTTACAAGAGCTACTTAAGCTTTAAGCGTTATTAATTACTATTTCTCTTATTTAATAATAAAAAGAATATCTCTAAATCTAACTTTATATTATACCGGTTATAAAATTTTAGATAAATAATTACTTTTTAAAAAAGCTATTTTTATTAACTTAGTCGCTTATAAAGATCATTATCTGCTTTTTGCTTTTAAAATCATATATTAAAGAATACTACTAAACTATTACGCGAGACTAATATAAAAGTATTATAAAAAGAGTTGCTGCTTAAAGGGAACAACAAGCCTAAATTAGCTTATTACACTTCTAAACTAAAAAATTAATCAGCTAAAAAGACAAGCAGTATTATAATATTTCTATAAAGATTATATTTTAATTAAAACTCTATCGCCTTATTATTAATAAAAAGTATAAAGCTGCAAAGCTATTAGGAAATCTGTAATATAGCTAAGTCTTTTGCTTTCCGTATATACAAAATCTGTCCCTCGATATAATACCAGGCATACATCGTTTATAGTAACTAGCCTTTAGGTGCTAACTTTTTACCTCTCTTTAAATAGTTATCTACTTTTATAGCATCTAATCGCCTTTTTAAAACTTAACTATCAACTACTATTTTTTATATTAATTAAGTTAATTATTCTAGGTATATATAAATAAAGACATAAAGCCAAAATAACCTTATAAAAAACATATTAAATTAGATAAAGTAGTATTTACCTCTTTTACTAATAATTAAGTATCCTTTAAAAAAAGCGCTTATATTACAGCTCTGCCTTAGATATAATATACCTATTAATTTCGACCGATTATATATAATACGACTTTTTATTAATTTATCTTTTGCCTAAAAGTCTTTTTAAGCTTTAATACTATTATAATAGAGTTTATCTATTAGTTAGTACTTAACCACTTATTATAATGTTAGGGTAAGGGTATTTTATAAGTTATATAAATAGTCTTATATTAAGCTAGCAGCTAATTAGTTTTTCTAAACTATAATAGAAACAGTTTTAAACTTAAAATTAAGACCTTTAAATTTACTTAGCCTTATACCTGACTTTCTAAATCCGTCTTCTTCCTCCCCTACCGTCTCTTTAATTATATAATAGAATTTATTTGCTTAGACTTTTGTAATATATATACTAAACAATATTTGACCTTAACATATTCTATAAACGCATTTCTAATAACTATATTATAAATATGTCTAGCAAACAAAGGATTTTTATAAGCTATACTTAAATTAGTATTAATTAAAAATGCTTAATATTTAATATACTAATAATAATACTCCTTTTAGGTAAAATAGACCCTGTTCCTATCTCTTTAGTAATACTATTTTAGTAAAATTTAGAATTCGGACTCGGGTAAAAGCAACGCTAATACTTATTTAGCTTAAACAGCGGAAGACGAGTCTTAAGCAAAAGATATATATACTAAATATATAATAGTTTCTAAAGCGCGTTAGTAGTAAAAGGTGGAAAAGTAAAATAAAACTCATATTATAAAGGTTAAGTTTTTAAAGTAAGCAGAATTCATTTTATAACTATCTTTATTAAAAGTTATCTTTAAAAACCTAAAAGAGGTCAACCTTTTTTATCTTATTTAGGTAGGGAGGCTGCTTTAAAGGGTTTTTCTTTGATATTTTCTTATTATATATCTGTCTTCTTGCTAAATATAATGTGTATAAAAATATGCCGGTAATATTTTAACCCTTTGCTGCTAAGATTATATTATTATATTTCTAGAGTTGCAGATCTCTATTATATAAACTATTAAGTAAGACTTTTTAAAAAGATCTATTTATTTAGGCTAGCTTAGATATAGCCCTTTGCCAATAAAAGAAAAAAATAAGCTTAAAAGAATAGCTAGACTCTAGATTATTAATTACGTTTTATTATACTACACTTATTAGGTAGCCTTTAATTAATAAACGGAGAGGGGCCAAAAGGAAATAAAGGTAAAAGTAATAACCAAAATATACTTTTAATAGCTGCTAAAGGCAGATAGTAATATAAATAGCCTCCTTATCGGCCTAAATACTTACTATAGTAAATCTATAATAAATAGTGCGTAAAAGCTAGAATACTATAGTTACAAATTAAAAGCTAGCAGTTAGTAGACTAAGCACTTTTAAAAATAAGTTACTAATAAGTATAATATACTATATAAGCATACCTAAAGTCAATAAAGATAAAAGTATATAGCTTTTAATAAACGCTTTATAGTTAAGCTTGCAAATAAACTAAACACTTAATATAATAATAATAAAGAGAGTTATAGCACTTTAATTATATATTAGCTACTGTTAATTGATTAAGAGCAAAATATATAAAGTATTTAAAAATTGCTATATTATTTTTAAAAAAGCTGTTTACTATATAAACAGATAGCCTAAGATAAATAAAGGCTTTTATTACTACAACCCTTTTAAACTAATAGTGAGTAAAATAGTATTTTAATAAAAGAATATTAACGAAGCTAATTAAAGGATTAGTTTTCCCCTTAAAGAATAATAGGACGATATTTAATAATAATAGTTAAAAAGCTTTATATAAGATGGCGCTCTATTTATAAAAACTTTATCTAAAGATAATGCTATTTGCCTCTAAAAAGGTGAAAAGATATATAATATTTAAGTAAGTGATGCTATTAATATTATATCTATAATTAAGAAATAATAAATAAAATAGATTTCTTTTAAATTGTTGGTGAAATCTTTTTATGATAATTATAGTAAAGCGACGGCAAATAGCTAATAGAATAACTATTATAAGGACTGCACTATAAAGAACTGTAATATTTATACTAGCTATATTAATATATAACTAGAAGCCTTACGGTTTATAAAAGGCTAATATACTATAATTTAAATTAATAATAAAGATATAAGGCGTTATTATAATTTGTTTTCAGATTCTGGGTGTAAATAGTACAGTTTCTGAACTTTGTTTAACGGGTTTCTGTTTTTATATGTATTTTTTATATAATATAATTATTATTTATACTATAAAGAATGTTTTGCAAAGTTATTACTAATTTTATAGTAATAAGTGTTAAAAGGGCGCTTAAGGGAGCGCTTAGCAGGCGCTTATATACTTAGCGCTTAGGTAAATATTGTGCTTATCTAAATATAGATAGCGCAGCTAAATATAAAGGTCTTTTAAGTATATAGCACAAGTCCCCTGCCCTTTATAAAGGTAGTAGATAGAGAATTATATTTATTTAAATATAACATATAAAAAAGACTTTAAAAACTACTAGTGCACCCTAGTTAAAAAAGCATACTAATATAGTTAAAAGTTTAATACAAATACCATAGTTATTATACATAATAATAGATAGTTTTATTTATATACCTCTTTTTCCAAATTTCTCCTTAAACTTATTAAATTATTAAATATTTTACTTAAAAATACTTTTAATCTAAATATATTTAATATAGTGCAGGATTTAAAAAAGCAAAGCCTTTTACTTTTAATATTTAGCTTTAACAAATCTTTTACCAGTTAACTAAGCTTAGCTAGTCTTAGCACGCTTTATATATTTGCTTTACCGCCTTTATCGGCAAGCTACTTCCCCTTTATACTATCTTGATCTACCTTTAAATGCTCTTTTTAAAATGAGGAAAGTATATAAGGCAATAACTAAAGCAATACCGATTCTAATCCTTCCTATCTTAATAAAGAGCTATTATTAGAACCAGCCGTCGAGTAAGAAACATATAGTCTTTACCGTCCCTTTATATTACGAAAGAGGTTTATCTTATCTTTTATATCGGGGAAAAAGCCTATATCACTTAATCTTTAGAAATTAGATAATAGCATAAGATAATAGCCAAAAGAGTTCCTACTAGTATTATAAAGTAAATATATTAATAGTGATAGGAGAAAGGGCCGAGAGAGAAAATACAACGTCTACTTTATTTAATATATTTCTAAGCGCTCTTTTTAGCAGCAAATATTGTTTTAAAGTTACTCTTAGTTTTTGTCTTTTAAAAATACTTTATATAGTAATACTACTTAATAAATAACCTTTTAATATAACTTAATAGTAATAGCTTATTTAAATAAACCTGAGTATTATTATAAAAGAAAAAGAAAAAAAAGAAAGGTATATTGTTATTTATTTTATTACTTAGTCTTTCCTTTTAATCCTGTAGTAATAACTATTTAAAGCCCGATTTTATATATATTTAAATAAGATTAATAGTATATTAAGTTATTATAATATGCCATAGTAACTTTTTAAAAAACTATATATAACTATTAGCCTTTATGTTAAATCTTTTGCTAATAAGTAGAAGTCGGGGTCGGCTTTTTAAATCTAGGTGTATACACTTAGTTTAAAAGCCTAGGAATTTGATAATAGTAAAAAGACTAGGCAAGTTGTCTATAAAAAGTATAATAGTTTAGCTGACTATTCTAAATAATTATATAAATAAGCTAATATAAATGTATTTGGCTTAAAGTAGTTTTAAAGCAAATAAGGTGTTTAGTATTTAGTATTTATGTATTCCATTTTTTTAAGTTAGTTTTATAGCTAAGGTAAGTCAAATAAGAGTATTAGACTTTTATTATATAGATTTAATAAATATATATACCTATTTTATCTTAAATTAGATTAATATTAAAATTATAAAGTAATTAATTTTTCTAATTATTGCCAATAATATAAATAACCCTAGGAATTAGATCTTATATATTACTAAGAAATTTATAACTAAAGTAGTACTTTTAGAGAAAGAACTAAGATAGTATTAAGCTAATATAACTAAAACTACAGGGCTATTATAAGAAATGGTTTAGATATTAAAGAATATTTCCAGGAGTCTAGCATACTACCTACAAGTTATTAATCTAAGGGCTTAAACTAATTACAGATTTAGGTTTAACTAATTATAAAAACTACTATAAACTAAAATATATTAATTATTTTTTCTTACATATATAAAGACTTAAAAACTAAGTAGTATAATTAATAAGACTATTGCAAATTAATAGTATAATTATTATATTTATTCTTAAGCTTATCTAAACATCTAGTTTTTAAAATGCGTTACTTTATTTACTCCTATAGCGGCTTTAAGATTACTAACAATATTCTTTAATAGAGCAAGCAATTTAAAAAAGATGCTAAAACACATAATATTAACAATGTTAAATATACAAAGAAATATAACTAAATAATAAAAAAGTATAATAGAGTTATTACTTAAGGTGTTTTAAATAAAATAAATAAATAGGTTAAAAGCTATTTATATTATAATATATTTGCATAAGAGACCTAGTATACCTAGTATAAGCCTACTAAAAAGCTTATTAAACCTATAATACCAGTACCTGCCGCGCTAGCACCCGCTGCGCTAGCACTTATAGCGCCAGCCTAATAGGCTTAGCCTAAGCCTATTAAACCTATAACGCCAGCCTGTACAGTATTAGCACCTATAC
Source organism: Xylaria sp. MSU_SB201401 (assembly GCA_002288965.1). Lineage (NCBI taxonomy): Eukaryota > Fungi > Ascomycota > Sordariomycetes > Xylariales > Xylariaceae > Xylaria > Xylaria sp. MSU_SB201401. The sequence continues at coordinate 10,308 of NPFG01000579.1, forward strand.
TACCAGTTTAACAGACTTAGCTTAAGCCTGCTAAACCTATAACATTAGCATCTGCACTATTAGCACCTGCCGCGCTAGTACCTATAGCGCTAGCCTAATAGACCTAGTTTAAGCCTACTAAACCTATAATGCTAGCACTTATAGCGCTAGCCTAATAGGCTTAGCCTAAGCCTACTTATATAATATTAGCACCTATACCACTAGTCTAGCAGACCTAGCCTAAATCTGCTAAACCTATAACGCTAGTACTTATAGCACTAGCTTAATAGGCTTAGCTTAAGCCTGCTAAACTTATAACACTAGCCTATGCAGTATTAATATCTACACTATTAGTTTAATAGACCTAGCTTAAGCCTGCTAAACTTATAACGCTAGCATATATAATATTAGTACTTGCCGCGCTAGCACCTACTACTATTACTACTACTATTAATAATATTAATACCTGTTTAGCAGTAAGCTTTTAGCAATTATTATCGCTATTAAAAGACTTTATTAATTACAAAAACTAATAAATTTAGCAATAATTATAATAATACATATAATACTAATTAATATAAAGAGTCTTTTAAAATCTATACTAATATTATTAATGAGTTAACTAATACGCTTAAGGACTGGCAAAAAGAGCCTAGAGTAATAGTTCTTTATAAAAAGGTAAATAGACTTGCGTAAATTGCAAATTAAAATAAAATATATTAATAATATAATATAATAGCATTTTTATATAATATAGTTTAATTTAAGATGTAAATAAAAAGCTAAAGAGAAAATAGGGAAAGGTATACTACTAAGTAGCCTACTTAATCTAAGATTTAGTAAAATTTTTAAAAGGAAAAAAAAAGAAGTATAGTTTAAGTAACTAAGATCTTTAAAATAACTAGGCTTATTTATCGCCTAATTTAAACCTATATATAATTATAATATAGTTTAATAATAATTCCCCTGCTAATACTAATAGTATATATATAAGATAATCTTATAGATTTAAAAGTATTAGGAAGAGTATTACCGACTTTATATATTATTTTAAGTCGCTTACTCCTAGGTATAATAAAGGGGCAGGACCTTTTGTTTCTAATCTAGGCTAGTAATCTATAGGGCGTAAAGGCATTTTTAAAAGTATTAAGGGGGGTACTGCTAACTCTATATACTATTTTAAGTCGCCTACTTTTAAATATAATAAAGGGGTAAGATCTTTTGTTTCTAATTTAGGCTAGTAATTTATAAGGTGTAAAGGCATTATTAGGAAAGCTATAAAATAAAGCGGTATTATATTACTACTAGCTGCTAAGGAATTAGCTTTAATAAAAGGATTAACTCTTTTAAAGGGAGTAGTAACAGGTAGTAATACTAATATTATAATACTATCTATTAAAGAATAAAACACTATAAGAAAAGCTATAAGGGAATTTCACCCAATAAAAGGATTAACTCCTCTAAAAGGGTCTTTTACGCTAAAAAGGTCTTTTGCACTAAAAGGATTTTTTGCGCTAAAAGGGTCTTTTGCACTAAAAAGATCTTTTATATTAAAAGGGTTTTTTGCACTAGAAAGGTCTTTTGTATTAAAAGGATCTTTTGCACTAAAAAGGTCTTTTATACTAAAAGGGTCTTTTGTACTAAAAGGGTCTTTTACACTAAAAAGATCTTTTATACTAGAAGGGTTTTTTGCGCTAGAAGAGTCTTTTATATTAAAAGGGTTTTTTGTATTAGAAGGGTCTTTTGCGCTAAAAGGGTCTTTTGCGCCGAAAAGGTCTTTTACACCAGAAGGGTCTTTTGCACTAAAAAGGTCTTTTACATATAAAAAGTCTATTATACTAAAAAGAATATAAGATAATAATACTTAATATAGGCTAGATCTTAACGCGAAGGTTATAATTTAGAAATACCCTTTAAAAATAAAAGAGCATATTATTTATATAAAACACTATATATATATTAATATTATAATCTTTAAAATAATAAGTAAGCTATTAATATATAAATCTATTAGGTAATAGCTTAAGGCTAACTATTTATTAGCTTTCTAAAAAGACTTTTTTATACCTATTTAAATATTAAAGCTAATGCTATTATTTTTATAAATAATTATAGACTATTAAAAAAGAACTTTTTAGTAAGTAGTAGTAAAACTGCTGTTTTTTATAATACTTATATATTTAAAAACTAGAAGCTAAAAGATTTTGAACTCTATATTTTTAAAAGTATTTTAAAAAAGAAAGATTTAGAGCGGTACCTAATAACTTAGGTATTAAAAAGATTTAAATCTAAGGACTATATGTCTATTTTTAATTGGTCGGCTTTTATTTCTATTTTTAGTCTCAAAAATATAAAAGAGATTTTTATATAATACTAAAATATAACTAGTACTTCCCATTTTAAAAAGGTAATTCGAGAAAATTAGTATAAATAAAGCGCATATTAGTATAATAATAACAGTAAAATACTTTTTCTTTCCTTTGCTTTATTTTATCCTTATTATTTTTCTTTTTCTTTTTCTCTAACCTTTTACTTTATTATTTATCTTTTTTATCTTTTTAATTTTATAAAAACCTATTCGAAATTATATATTAAGCTAGCTTTTTATATTATAACTATAGTCTTATAATTATATTTATATAAATAGTCATATATATTTAAAGCAAAAATAAGATAATAAAATAGATAATAATATTTTTTAAATTATATAAGCACTATTATTAGAAAGTAAGGAGATAAAAAATACTAAAAAAAATTGTCATAGCTTTAATCTAAGTGGGCTAAAACTAAAAATATAAAAGCGATAGTAATCTTAGGCTAGCTAAATAGCTATAATACTTATATTAGTAAGTATATAAGTCCTACCTGCCACAGGTTATATACATATTTAACTATACCTTTAGTAAGTAATACTAATAGCAAACTTGCAATAGCATTATAATAGTACTAAGCTGTCAGGTTTATATAGATTTAGTAAAACAAGCGTATATATTAGTTATATACCTATTCTTATAACAGGTATATAGTTTATTTTTTTATATAAATCTAAGTTAATCTCTATTTTTATTCCTATCTCTTTTTTATACCAATATCCTTTTAATTTTTAATAATCTTTTTATTATTCTTTTAATTTCAATAAATATATAAGTTACAGCGCTAATTCTTTTTTAACTAGCTATACTCGTAGTTTATATAGCTTTTATCCTTTTTATAATTATAAAGTTAGTTCTAGGGATTAATCGGGTAATACTTAATACCCTTTATTAAAAAAGGGAAATCGGCTTTTAATAATACTAAAAGTATAAAAAGTTAACTTAGTATAAATCTAGGACCTATTAAAGCTTTTTACCTAAAATTATTCCATTCCTAAGGGTTATAGCAGCTAGTAGAAATAGTATAGCTATTTATATTACAATATAATAAGATATAATTAGTTAAATCTATACAGAGGTTAAGGTTAGTATAAATAATTAGCTAAAGCACATTTTTATAACCAAATATACCAGTAAGTGCAAAGATAAACTAATACCTAGTAAAACCTTTATAATATAGGATTATACTTAAAATTAATAAAGTCTAATACTATAAGCTAATAATCCTATTAGTTATTAAAACGCCTTTAAAGAGATTTTTATCGTCAAAGAGAGCATAAGTCACACGCATCCCTATAATAAAAATATTTCTATTAATAATAACCTAACAAATAAATTAAAATATATTAAAAAGTAAAGTAATAAGTACTAGTACTTACACTACCTACTTTTTAAGATAATTAGCTTATATATTTATAAAGATATTAAAACTAGAAGTTAAAAATAGAAATTAGCTAATAATAACCCAAATTTAAAAGACAGAAAACGGTTTTTTGCAGTATAGTAAGGCGTACTAATAGTTTAACCTACTTATTATATAACCTATTTATAATACAAACCCTATTAGCTAAAAATATAAGCGAAACATGGGATGATTATCCCTAGTAGATACCTATTACATATTAGCACTAATATACGGCCACCGTAACCTAAAGGGCAAAATACACACTGGAATATAAATCGCACAGGATACTGCTTCTACCGTATAGTTTTGATAATTCTGCCGCTTGGTAGGCCCGGTTTTCAATAAGCTAAACCCTTTTAAAAGACTTAGTACCAGATAAAAAAGGAGACAGTAAGTCATGTGATTTAGCTGGCAGCTGGCCGTAGCTGTTAAAGTGGGCTAAGGCATAGGTCTGACATTTGAAAAGCTAAAACACGTGACTAGCCACCCTAGTTACTAAGTCTCCTATTAGCTTAGCTGTCATAAAAACTGGGCCCGCCAAGCGGCGGAATTATTAAAACTATACGGTATTTTGTCGCATTATATTAATCTATTATAATAAGAGCACCTAATACTTAAGGACTTTGTTCTTATAACCAGGGTATCTTTTTAGGCGCTACAAAAGCTTTATGACCTCCAAGGCCCGATTTTCTTCTGCTTCTAAGTCTCAAACTACTATTACTAATAGATCTATAAAGTAAAAGCTTAAAATCGTCAAGTTTTTCTCTATACAGCTATACAAGTTACAATTGTAAGAGACCCTAATTAGCTATAGAAATCTTAGCAGGTTATAAAGCTTTTATAGCACTTAAAAGGATAGTAGGATTAAAGTATATAAAGACTAATATACTTAGTATATATATGTATTACTATACAGAACCTATAGCTACCCTATAAATATATGCTATATAGTCGCTTACTATTATTTAGCTTAGGTTCCTAATTTACTAAGTCACTTAAGTCCAAGGTATAATACTAAATTAATAAAATCCTAAAATATATATTTAATTACGATTATAAAACTAATTAAACTCTAAATATAATAAATAAATAAAAAGTAAAAGTAATAAATCGATACTATTATACTACTTAAAAATTTAATCATTTAAATCTAAATTTAAGCTTAAATAATAACGAATAATATTAGCACTAGTTATAATACTATTATAATCTCCTATATTAAACCTATTAGTATCTGATTCTAATATAGAGGTGTCTAATATAGTGTTATTATCTATAGGGTCTATTTGTCTTATTATGCCCTCGTACTTTTAGAAGGCTGTACTTATTTTGTTAGCAATTTAGGTAATAATGCCATTCTATTACTAAATTTGGCATTTATATTATTAGTTTTAGTTTTAAAGCAAAGCAATTAGCTTATTTTTTTTTTATAATAATGTTAATCTTTTTAGTTTTTAGCTGCTATTATAGTTCTATATTTTTTTAGTTAAGTCTTATAAGTTACCGCTCTAATAAATTTTTTTAAAGTGATTTGCAAAATATAAGACCTTTAAGTAAAGGTCATATACTTTGTCTCTTAGTTTAAAGCTCTACCTATAGACCTCTGGCGCTTATAATATCTTTATCGCTATTATAATTAGGTAGATATTTTGTCAGTAGTCCTTTAATGTCGCCGGTTTAAGTAGGACTAGTAGAGCTATACTCTAAACTAGTAGGGCTAAGCTTTAGAATAAAAGAGGTTTAGTTATACTTTATAAGCTTAGATTTTATGTGATTATATTCCAAAATAGTAGGATTAAGTTTTAGAATAAAAGATATTTAGTTATACTTTATATATTTAAATTTTATACGGTTAAATACCGGGCTAGTTAGGCTAAATCCTAGAATTAAAGGTGTTTAGTTATATTTAGTTATATTGCATTTTATTTTACTAAGCATCTTTAAACTGCGCTAAAAGGGAGGAGAAAGAGGCTTATTTAAAAGCATTTTAAATAATAGTCTATATATAAGAATTTAAGTTTTAATATAGATTAAAGACTTTTTATAATAAAATTTAAAAAAAACAGAGTAGATATTAGAGTATTATCTAAAAACCAAAAGCTATATAATACCTAGGAAGGTAATAAAATTATATCCTAAACATAAAACAGTTACTAAGCCCTTATCAAATAATACTAATATACATATTACTATAAATAGCTTTATTCATTAATACCTATCTCTTTATATAGCTACTAATACTAGTTAATACTAGGCGCTTACAACCTTAAAAAATCAATTACGTTTTTAGCAAATTTCTATAAACTAGCCCTAATCTCCTCTATTACTATATCCACTTTTAAAATAAGCGTTTTAATATATATTATAAAGGCATTAGTCTTTAAAACCATATACTTTATATTATTAAGTCGACCTTTTGTAAAAAGCAAGATTCTAAAATAATAATTAAAATCTAAATAAAACACGCACTTTTAAATACCTTATAGCTTAAGTTTTTAAATTTTAGCAACAATATTATTATTACTTTAGGCAACTTGTCTATAGTTGCCAGGTGTTTTTATAAGCAGATCTCTAAAACTTAAGTCTTAAGGCACACTTAGAAACTAAAAAGGAGATAGGGTCGCTTAATTAATACTACTAATCTAATCCTAAGTATTAAAAAATGTCTAGTTAAAATTACTTATTTAATTGTTATTAACCTTTAGGCTATTATTACCATTACTATTGCTAGCGCTCGATACATTTGCTATAGTAACAGGGAGATAGGAATTATAAGACTAAAATAATTATAAAGAGGCCTGCGAGTTTAGGAGCCTATAAATATAAAAAAGTCTATAATTATATTTATAAAATAAAAATAAAAAAGGCGGTTATAATATTTATAAAGGAATAATAAATAGTAATCCGGTAATATAAAACAATTATAGGATATTTTTATAATCCTTTTTCTGTTTTCTGCTTTTTAACTCTTTTGCGTCTTTATATAGCTAAGATACAGATACAAATTCTATAAGCTAGCCCTGCGTGTTTACCTATTTTTAGTTTAGTAACTCTTTTTATTACCTATATCTTACTTACTAATAAACTTTTATCTAAAAATGCTTGCGTTTATTCTACTTATAATATTACTAGCTGTGCTAAGCTTAGCTTAATATTGCCTAGCTATATGTGTATTAGATCTACCCCTCTAACTTAACGCAGGGGTTAGCAATGTGTCTGCCGTATTAGTAATTACTAATAACTAATGTTCTTGACTTATAATTAGCTAATATTTAGTAAGATTAATAATAGTTTTAAAAAGTAGTATTAAGCTACTATCTATTTTTCAGACCCTTTATACCTTTCTATTACTTACCACTTCTAAAATATATTCTGTGATAGACTCGCCGTGACTAGTTTTACTATCCCTGCTGATATCCTAACTAGTATTAGTTGTGTTATTTAGTAAGCTTGCATTTTCTCACGCTTATATAATGCTAATAATGATGTAGGTAATATACTGGCCCTGGCTTTATCACTTATAATAATATAATTATCTTTAGCAGATTACTTAAAGATATAGTGCAAAAGAATAAAAACAGAATAATTAGATATATTCTTAATATAATTTAGATTTAGACTATTTTAGTCACTATGACAACTTTGTCTAGGACTTTAACTAAGGTATTATTATCTATGTTTACCACTTTAACTACTTTAATCTAATAAGGTATTGTATTTCTAACCGCATTTAGTTAAAAGGCTAGTATATAATTGGAATTAAACTAGCATATATTACTAGGATCTATGCCAACGAAATATACCCCTTTATTATATATTGGTTTTAATACTATGTACGACAGTGATTCTTATAAAGGTTTAACCTTAAGTTGGGCAATAATCTTATATTTAAAACTTTCTAGCTTTGATATAAATAGTACTACTTACGGTATTACTATTTCTCTAACTATAGCAACTACTTAAAGCATAAAAGCTACCTCTCGAACCACAACAGCTACTCCCCAGGGTATAGTGGCTACTTTCTAAGGTATAACAGCTACTTCTTTAATCTTAATAGTAGTAATATCTATTATTTCTACTGTTACTATACTACAGACCCTTACTAGTGTTTTATCTATATATATAAAAGAAACCGGGATTTGAATCGAGAGTTTATTAATCAAAGGGCAGCAGGCACAATAAGGTTAGATTATATAATATATAGCAGATATTAGATAATATAGGTTATATACTTTTTATTTCTTTATATAGAAAATATCTTCTGTTAAGTTCTAGTTTAAAATGGTTATACTTTAAGATTATAAAGTTATAGGCTTACGTTACCCTATTACGTAATAAATAGTTATACTAAAATATTTAATATAATTTACTTTAAATACTAGCGTTTATCTAAATATCCCTTTTTTATAGTCTAAAGGCAAGCAATAGGCTAATAAAGGAGGCATATTTATATAGAAAAAATCAATCTTTAAAAGGTAAAAAGATAAAAAATTTTATTAAAAATATAAAACACCTTATATTAAATAAAGCTAATCTAAATCTATTATAAATATAAATAAATATATATTTTAGTTAGAATATTAATACTTGTTTAAATTACTAGTTTTTTTTAAACTTTTTAATATTTAAGCTGGTTTAAGCCTAACTAGTAAAAGGTAATATTAGGCTTATATCTAATAAGCATAAAAAGAGAGGGTGAATAAGAAAAGGGAGGTTCTTATAATTTGCTTTTTTAGGGGAGGCTAATAAAGACAGCAAGTGGTAGAGTATTTGTAAAAGCGCTTATTTAAATAGATAACTATATAGACTTCTATATTTGACAACTTATAATACTAGTTAAGCTTTTTAAATAAAATAAGCCGGCGATATTATAACATCCTTAATTAAATTTTATAAGCTTTAGATTATAATATGGTCAACATTTTTGTTTTTTTATTATAAAATAGATTAAGAGAAAAACAAAGGTTTTTTTCTTTATATATAAAATTAATAATCTAATTATTATATATTATAATAAAAATAAATGCTACTAAAAAATATGCTAAGTGGTTTTATATAAATGTTTTACTTATTTAGTATATTACCTTTTTAATAGTATATATAAACCGGAAACTATTTCTTAAATATTGATTTTATGCTACTTTTTATATTTAATTAAATAAAAGTGACCTTTAAAAAAACTAATTATAATTATTATATCTTATAGAAATTATAGGTTTTTTTTATTAGGTTTTTTAATTTTTCTTTTATTTTTACAGTAAAAATGAATTTTTTGCCTATTAAGCTTACTAATACTATTACAAGTAAATTAACATCGTTTTATAATATTAGCTCTTTCTAACTTACTTATTGTTTATTTTCTACTATTAGCTTTTTATTATAAATATAATATCTTTTAGTTTTCAATTTATTTCAATCTCTTACTAGACTTGCTTCCTTTATAAAACTAAATAACTTTTTCACCTAATATACTACTTGACTTATAATATATTATATAGCCTAGGTCTATTTAAGCAAGGTTTAGGAAACGCCACCGGCTTAAAAGGAAAAAATATATATAAATAGCGAGACTAGGAATTTATTATAATAGAGGCTTAATAACACCTATATTTAAATACAATCCTAATAATTAGCTTACTTTAAAGATTTCCTCAACTAAAAACGCTTATAGTGGCACTAATACCACTTTAAAAAATATGCTAATACAAAAGGCTAAGTGTTAATTATTTAAACCACAACTTTATAGTATAATATATTATTGCATTTTTCCTATTTTATAGTTTTTCCCTTTAATTTAAAATTTTAAAGTCTATAGCCAGGTTAATCTACACAAGCTATAATAAAATAGCTAAAATATAATATAAAGACTTTATATTTAATTACTAATTTTTTTACTAGATACTTAAAATATAATAATAAGCTTTTTACACCGTTTCCTAAGGCTTTAAAAACTTTATTTAGGCAAAAAAAAAAAAAGATATAAGATAATTATTTTTAATAGTTTTACTTTGCAAGGTCTTCAAATAATTAAGCTTAAGAATATTTAAATTACTTTAAAAAGATTTAAAGCCTTACTTAATTAATACTCTTTACTATAAACTATTACTATAGTATAAGTTATTTTATCTACTAGGTCTTAGGGAAAGCTGCTTAAAATAATATATAAGTGCTATTTTTATATTACCTTTGTTATATAAGATTGCTATTTAAGCCCTAATCAATATTAGGCTTTATAATAATATTAGTATTAAAAATTTATATAAATAATGTATATATTATTTTAAAAGAGAATATATTTACTTGTTTACTATATCTTTTAAGTGCTTATTTTAGCAAGTTTAATATTTTTTTATATAAAGGCCTCGTTATAAAAATTAATAACTATATTAGCTTATTTAAATCTTTTATAACCGAAATAAGTATTTAAATAATAAAAACTCATACTAATATTTTAAAATAAAAATAATTATCTAGTTTATTAGTTAAATAATATAAAGGTTATAGTTATAGAGATTTTATAGCTTTAAACTTACTATAGACCTATTAACTTTAAATTAAGAAAACAGTTTCTAGGTTATAAAGTTATATAATTCTAATTTAATTTTAAATATTTAAAATAAAAAGCTTGCTCGATTAATATTACTACTTATATATATAAATTATATAATTATAAATTTCTCAC
>NPFG01000580.1:0-20691 GCA_002288965.1 Xylaria sp. MSU_SB201401
TATATATATTCTATATAAAATTATTAATATTATAACAGTTACTTAAGTAAGATTTACTTTATATGTATAAAAGTATAAAATAAAGATAAATTTAATACAATTTATATACTTATTTATTTATAAATATTTTATTTAATTAAATATTAATTTAATTTAATATTTTACATTATTTTATATAAGGAAATATTTTCTACTTTTATAAAACTTGATATAAATAAATTAGAAAAAATTATATAAATAAAGACAGTAATAAGTAACTTTATAAAGCTAGCCCAAAGTGGCTAGCAATTTTTGTTAATTAGTTATTAATTATACTAGTTTGGGTGAGTTTGTATGGAGCTGTATGGGACAGGGGCCAGGTCGTAGATAGACTGGGTCGTTGGGGGGTGGGTGAGCTTAGCTCACCCGCTGACTGTCTGACATACATGATGCGTACCTTTGGGCTATTAGACCTACATAAGTGCATGAACACTAGAATTAGTTGCACATGTGGCGAGTCTAGAACATACTCTAATTAGAGCCTTATTCAATTGAGGTCACAAGATTCGAATTGGGGATATGAGTGCATTTAGGCCAGTTTTACAACTCGGAGACTGAGCGCAAATGTATTAAATACTAGCTTGATATTACTTGGACTAAACCCGAAAATAACAGCAGATAACGATCTACTATGTGAAATAGAGATAAAAATTAGGAAGTGACTGACATCCATGCGCCGGTACTACTGGCCAGCAGGCTTATACTTGAGATTTGCTGTGTTTGGTATGTCTGAGTGCGGGCGGACTAAATTCTACACGACCAGTGCCTCGTGAAACCATCAGAAGTCTATGAAACGAAAGGTTGTGACGTGAGGCCACCATAAGTATGTAGGACTTCCAGGATGTACCGAAGTGGATAGAGTGGGAGCCACAAGGACCCTATCGCCTTAGAGTAGATAAGATTTACGCTCCCAAGCTATTACAAGTCACCACAAAGCTTAAGGAGACGGTCGACGTAGAGTCGTATATTAATAATCCATCGATTGCCGGCTCACTGCCTTCGTGAATGTGTCCTTGAAAATCGTCGCGAATCCTATAAATAGAACTAAACACCGTCCAATAAAGCCATACCCTGTTGCTGACTAACCCCTCCATCGCTCAGAAAACCACTTCAGTATTTATTGACCTTATAGGATTCATAATTGTGTTTCTGGTGAAAACCTGGATCGCTCGACGAACTGCGTCTATCTAAACCCTTGTCTTCTTACTGACATCTAGATATAAGACTTCTTCTCGATGGCTAGACCGGACGACAACATCATCATGGTTATTCCACTGGCCCAGCTCAGTGCCGAAGGAACCGGGGTCTTTTGTGGGACTCGATGTAGCGCTACGCCGTCACTATACTGAACTGGGGTGATGTAGCGATGAGGTGATATGTAATGGGGTGAGGCAGGGACCTACGCCAGCATGTAAGTTTGACCCACTTGTCCACGCAAAGAGGTACCAACACCATGGGCACCACCCAACGCCATGTCGTGGCTAACCTGAGTTATCTTAGCATCCACATATGGCACGGCAATTCCCGAAAGAGGAGAACGGCAATACTGCATAAGCTCTGCAATCATATATACGCCTCGTGTTCAAGAACTGTCTCACCCCTGAATGTGGCGAAACAAGATTAACTACACCTTCTAGGGTCGAACCTCATGGCTACCGTCACCCTATCGTCGCGTCGCTTCGCCTGCGATCGATGCCGTGGTCAGAAGCTGCGATGTTTGAGGGAAAGATTGGACCCGGATCGATGCGACCGATGCCTTCGAGCCGATGCTGAGTGCCTCACGACGCCCGGGTTCGCCGCACGAAGCCACTCGGCAGACCTTCCCCCGCCGGCGGCTCGAAAGCGGAGGCATCCCGGGCCACCACCTATACCAGCTGCCACTTACACGAGCGCGGATTCACTTGGGGGCGGACTCACTTTTGTAGACCCTACCGATACTGCCGAATGGCCATACGTTTGGGATAGCTCGATTCAGAATCTAGAGTTTGGCGATGGTTTCGACGATATGGTTATATCACCGCTGGATTACCAGTTCATGAACACGAATGCGGGGACCGTGACACCTCCGCTGACGGGTGCACCTGTCCTTGCACCGCTCCAATGTTCACCGCCGTTCGATGCAACCCCTGAGCAGGTAACACCGAGTCAGGAAAGCGGCGGAAAGACAAGCGGTGATTCCATCAGCTTGTCAGATGGGGTCTGGGGCCCTCGGGGCCCTCGGGGCTCCCAGAGCTCCTCGTCCGAGGCTTCAGAGAGCTATATCCATCAGCTCTCTAGCACTAATCTCTCACTCATCTCTCAACTGAGTCGCATCATCCACGGTCCGCCAAGGGTGACCTTGCAGGCGCTTATGTCAAAATCTGATGAGTCCAACCCTTCGTCAACTAGCCCAGTCGAAGATATAATGAGCAGTACACGCCAATTCATCAAAGTATTAGAGGGGCTCTCTCGCGACTCAACGCCTTCTACAACTCCCTCACTGTCAGGGTTAGCATCTGATGGGAGTAGCTCAGAGCCGTCACCGGACCCCTCCCCTGGGTCTCCGAAAGGCAGATTAATCGATATTACTACCCTCCTTTCGATCCTCTCATGCTATGTGCATTTGCTGCGTCTTTACGTTGTCTTATTTGCACATATTTACCACTATCTCCTGGAAGTTGCAGAGCGCGAGGCTCCGACGATATGCTCCCTTCCCAACATGGGGTTTGGCGATTTCGTGCTTGGTACGTCTTTTAATTTTCAATCATCTCATTAGAATACGCACGAGTTATTAATCCATGTGCTCTTCGTAGAGTCCGGGAACCTCCAAGCTACTGTATTTATTCAGATAGCCACGAGCTTGTTCGAGAAAGTAGAGTGTTTGCTCGGCCTACCTCCTGAACTACGGATAACGATACGTGCTGTAGATCGAGGCGGTTTGTGTGTAGATGACGACTTTCGAGAGGTGATAAAGAATGTGTTATCTAGGGATGAGGTAGGTAAACCAGAAAGTGGGAAGGGTGGCGTGGCATCGTTGCGCAAACACATGAAAATGGCAATGCAGCTGCTCCGTGAAAGCATAGCGCCATGAAATGTATATGCTACCGTTGCTACAGTTCCTAGTGAAACCTCGCGGTCATTGCCAAGAGATCAACTTCCCCTACGAGGTAATGTTAGTCAACTACGCATCAATTTGTCACTGATAACTGTCTCAAATCTACTTGGCAAAGCCATCAATTTGTACTATAGCTCAAGGCCGTATTCACGTTATATGAGATTTGAAGGAGGCAGTGTCAAATCAATCAGTCATCTAGAATAGGCCTCATCAAGCACAGCGGGAGCACTAGGGCGAATGGTGCTTTCGCTCTTATATGAAAGAAGGGTGCTGTGGCATTATCAGCGAACGTTTCTGCATCCGCTGAGGTGAATAACAGTGTTCTTGTAGTACGCTAGTTCTCCGTATCCATAGAGATGGATAGGAAAATGCACTTCCAGGGGCAACCGTTACCGTAATTATCTGAGATCGAAAAGAACGCCGTATAAATGAATGGAAGGCTGGCTAGAAAAAGCTGCGTTGTCTTGGTTGCCCCACGCCGGTATCGTTAGACAAAGCTATCGCCTAGTTAAAGTGAGAGGTACATGGTGAAATCCGAACTTCCGAAGCAGCTGTCGCCAAGGTCAGCAGCCCATATGACCCCCGTCCGCTCTATCTCACTACACGCGGTAGCATGTAAGCAGTGTCAGGGCGCAACTGTGTTGTATCTGCATACGCTTGCTTGGTAGTATGTTCATATTATGTAAACTCGGTTGTTGTCGTATGTTCTACTAGGGATGAGAATAGCAATAGAGGGGAGTGAACATTCTGATGTGAACCCTCTCCGGTCTAACGACGCGGCATGCAGCCAAAACCAACAATCACCGGAAGTCATGGTTTGAGGGTGTCAGCCCTAGACGAGTTCGAGGCTCTTGGGTCAGCAAAACACCATCCTGGAAAGAGAACTCGGCCTTTCTGATTATGTAGAATCGCAAGGTCCTGCATCAGTGCGAGTTTCATGCTTTCTGATTGGTCGAGGACAACGTCGGTGAAGAGTTACCGGCCGCGGCCTCGTCTCCCTCACGTCCGAAGCTTTGAAATAATTTCATGGTTACTATTCCTTCTGTAAGCATAGCTCTCAGGTCTAGAAATGCTATTTTATTTCATTACTCGGAATCGGTCTCCGAACTATGGAAGGTATGTCACAGATGATGATAGGCAAGGCTCGGGGTAACGACGAAGATACGTTGGGCCTCGTTGACGAAGGAGAACGGAGAAATTAAGAGAGAAAAGAAGTTCGGCAAGCACATTAGAAGATATTCGTACATTAAATATCACGATCGATCACGAAATGTTCTTGATGTTCTTTACCTACTGTCTTACACACAGCCACTTATACGCCAGTGTAAAGTTCCTAGACGATCATTGATTGTAATGGCGGTACCACAGTCACGAGCGACAGGCCCTGAGCCTATTGCCATTGTTGGCTCTGCTTGCCGATTCCCAGGAAATGCGAACAATCCATCCAAGTTGTGGCAATTGCTGTCCGATCCCACAGACCTGTGCTCCCCCATGCCCGACTCTCGACTTCGCGCTTCGGGGTTCTATCATCCAGATAACTCGTACCACGGCCACACGAATGTCAAAAAACTAAGTTCCTACTTTCTATCTGAAAAAGATGTAGAACGCCGCTTCGATGCTCGCTTCTTCAACATCAAGCCAGCTGAAGCCAATGTAATGGACCCTCAGGTTCGATTACTCCTCGAAACCACTTATGAGGCCTTGGAGGCTGGAGGTCATGCCATGGAAAATCTTCAAGGTTCAGACACTAGTTGCTTCGTAGGCTTGATGCTTGGCGACTACGAACAAATGATGCTTCGAGACGAAGATAGCATCGGTGATTATCATGTCACCGGTGTTGCACGCTCTCTTGTATCGAATCGGCTGTCTTATTTCTTCGACTGGCACGGGCAGTCGATGACTATCGATACTGCGTGCAGTTCAAGCTTGGTAGCTGTTCACCAAGCGGTTCAAGTTCTGCGAACCGGGTCATCGCGTGTCGCAATCGCTGCTGGTGCTAACATGCTCCTTGACACGGCCTATTATATCGCCGAAAGTAAATTGCAAATGCTATCCCCAGATGGCCAATCGCGAATGTGGGACGACAGTGCAAATGGCTATGGACGTGGCGAAGGAATTGCCGCTATAGTCCTGAAAAGGCTATCCGACGCAGAAGCAGACGGCGACCACATCGAATGCGTTATCCGGGAAACCGGGCTTAACCAAGATGGCAGAACAAAGGGCATCACCATGTAAGACAGATCAGATCGAGATTCTTCACTGCGTATTGGGACGCGAATACTAACCTTGTTAGGCCCAATGCGGATGCTCAGCGTCTCCTAATTCAAGACTGTTATAAACGCGCAGGCCTGGATCTACGCATCCCTGGAGATCGGCCGCAGTACTTCGAGGCTCATGGAACAGGTACCCCAGCCGGTGATCCTGTTGAAGCAGAGGCTATCAGCAAAGCCTTTTTCAAGGGTGATATGAAGGATGCAGGCCTCCCCCCACTTTTTGTTGGCAGTGTTAAGACCGTCATTGGACATTCTGAGGGAGCAGCAGGACTAGCAGCCATAATGAAAACCAGCCTCTCCTTGCAGAATTCGCTAATCCCCCCTAATTTGCATTTCAACTCCTTGAATCCCAAGATCCGGCCCTTCTATTCCAATTTGAGGGTCCCAACTAAGGCCTGCCCATGGGTATCAGTGGAAGGACAGCCACGTAGAGCAAGTGTCAATAGGTATGTTGAGCTTGATTTCCTGTGACGATATGTTGCTGCCATACAAGTCATTGAAGGCCTTGGTGATCTTACTTCCAAATCCGAATCAAATACTTAGCTAACTCTGGAATACCAAACAGCTTTGGTTTTGGGGGCTCCAACGCTCATGTTATACTTGAGAGCTATTTTGCGAAACCTAAGCAGCTCCAAACCGCATTACCTCAGGTCACTAATGCAGCGACCTGTGCCCCGTTCGTCTTTTCTGCTGCTTCGTTACAATCCTTACTGGAACAACTATCGAGATTTTCTGAATGGATAAATGAGAGTGGAGATCTCAACATCAGCCTTAGAGACCTGGCTTATACCTTGTATTCACGGCGAAGTTACCTGCCGTTCTCAGTTAGCATTTCGGCCACATCTCGCCATCAGCTGTGCCAGAGAATCAAAGGTGTAATAGAAAGCGCCAAGGCCGATATGGCGAACACGACGATTGTACGCGGAAACCGCAGCCTGGTGACTAGAAAACCAAAGATCTTGGGGATATTCACTGGCCAGGGTGCCCAGTGGGCTCGTATGGGCGCCGAATTGATAGAGAATTATGAGGTGGCTCGGGGTATCCTTACTAATCTGGACGCGTGCTTATCCCGACTTCCCGAACCGGACCGTCCGTCTTGGTCACTCATCGAAGAACTACTCAAGGATTCCCAATCTTCGCGCGTCAATGAAGCCAGATACTCCCACCCTCTTTGTGCTGCTGTTCAGATACTCCTAGTCAACATCCTCCACGCTGCCGAGATAGAATTTTCTGCTATAGTAGGGCACTCCTCTGGAGAGATCGGCGCTGCGTATGCTGCCGGCCGACTGACAGCCGAAGATGCTATTTGCATTGCATACTACCGAGGATTACACAGTGGGCATATGGAAACTACGAGAACCCAACCAGGGGGGATGTTGGCAGTTGAGACAACACATGACGACGTGTTAGATCTCTGTAGCTTGCCCGAGTTTGAGGGCAAAGTGGTGATAGCAGCTTACAACTCTGCATCAAACTTTACATTGGCCGGAGATCTGGATGCTATTGAAAGAATCAAGATCATATTCGACGATGAAAATAAGATGGCTCGCATTTTGCGTGTGGATAAAGCCTATCACTCCCATCATATGACCGCTCCCGCGGCCGCTTACCTCAATTCTCTTAACAAGCTGGATACCCAGATTAAGCCAAGTGGTACCTGCAGATGGTTCTCTAGTGTATATGAAGATGATGCGGCTATCGAAGCCGGCGTTGATTTGAAGGGGGATTACTGGACGCAGAATATGGTCAAGCCTGTGCTGTTCATGCAAGCCGTACAGAGGGCGCATAAGTACATAGGGCCCTTTGATCTCGCTCTCGAAGTCGGGCCGCATCCAGCCCTTAAAAGTGTTCTTCTTCAGAACTTGGGAGATGTGTCACCCGAGAAAAACACGACGTCATATACAAGCCTTCTGCGTCGAAAATCTGGCGATATCGAGTCGATCGCCGATGGCCTTGGCTACATATGGTCAAACCTTGGAAGAGAGGGGGTGAACCTTCGGGCCTACGGCTTATTCCTATCAAATAGAAATTCCCCGCAGTTAGTGATGGGTTTGCCGAGTTATTGTTGGGACCACGACAAAAACTACTGGCATGAGTCGAGGTTCTCAAAAGCCATCCGTGCGAGGGGCAAACGCGTACATGAGCTCTTGGGACACGCAACGCCAGACAGTTCAAAGGAGGAAACGCGATGGCGTAACATCCTCCGAATCAAGGAAATCCCGTGGCTTGTTGGCCATCAACTACAAAACCAAGTTGTATTCCCAGCGGCCGGATACGCTGTACTAGCATTGGAAGCCTGTATGGAATTATTCGGGAACTTGAAGCCTGGCATGATCGAAATCTTGAATCTTAGCATTGACCAAGCGCTCACATTCGATGAGGACGCCAGTGTTGAGGCCATCTTTTCTCTGAGCGACATCAGTGAAAACGGGCAAGAAAATGTCACGGCAAGCTTCAGGTATTATGTGTCCCTAGGCACACACCAGGATCAGCAGCTACAACGCATGGCTCACGGCCAGGTGACAGTATGGTTTACGGATTACTCTAAATCTGGCCTAATGGTTCACCAACGTCAACAACTGTCTAGCCTAATAAAGGTTGAACCAGATGACTTCTATACCTCACTGAGAGATTTGGAGTATCAGTACAGCGGTTCTTTTCGAGCGCTTACTGATCTTGAGAGAGCACCGGGAGTTTGCAAGGGCTTTATCCAGAATGAGGCACAGCCATCCCTCCTTGTACATCCTTCTCTGCTGGACACAGCATTCCAAGCTGTGCTTCTGGCGCATTCGGCTCCATATGATGGGAAGCTTTGGACAATCCATGTTCCCAAGACCATACGAAGAATTGCTTTTAGCCCTGACCTTTGTTCCCGGGCTCTTAGCAACTCACACCGCGTCCCCTTTGAATCTGTTCAGCCGATGAAGGGGAGTTCTGCTCTTATTGGGGATGTCGACGTGTTCGATGTTAAGTCAAATGAAACGATGATTCAAGTCGAGGGTCTCTCATGTGTGCCCTTAAGTCCTGCTACGGCTAATGACGATAAAAACATCTTCTCAACCATCGTATGGGACGTTGACAAACCAGATCCACGTACACTGGCGCTACCCTCAGTTTTTAATTCTAAATCCAGAAACAGAAAAATATCCCATGTTTTGGAAAGAGTTGCATACTTCTACTTGAGGAAGTTAGAGGAGAAAGTTCCACATGGGCATCTGTCTAGGACCGAGGGAAAACTGAAAGGACTCTTCACATTTGTGGCTCATATTACTGCACGCATTAAAGCAGGACAGGTCTCATTCTGGCAAGAAGAATGGAACCGCGACTCCTTAGAAACCATCTTGAAGGCATACAGTCCCTACGTCCATCTAGCAGATTTTCAGCTGCTCAATGCAATCGGATCGAATCTGCCAGCGATAGTAACTGGCGAAGTATCCGGCATCGAGATCGGTATGAAGGACAACCGTCTTGCAAACTACTACTCTGACGCCATTGGAATGAAAGGATTTCCCGAATTGGTTGCTAAAATCGTCAAGCAAATCGCCCATAGATATCCGCGAATGGACATTCTGGAGATAGGCGCTGGAACTGGGGCTGCGACCGCTTCTTTACTCGAAGAGGTTGGAGACTCTTTCTCTACTTATACTTTCACCGACATCTCGTCTGGTTTCTTTGAACAAGCCCAAGAGAAGTTTGGATCACGGGTGCCTGGCATGACGTACAAGCTCCTTGATATTAGCAAAGACCCTAGCGTTCAAGGCTTCGCTGATAGCTCCTATGATCTTGTCATAGCGCTGCTCGTTCTGCACGCTACTCCCCGTCTCCAGGAGACTCTAAGCAATGTGAGGCGAATATTGAGACCTGGAGGCTGGCTCGTCGTCGTCGAGCTGACTTCCAACGATATCATAAGAGCGGGAGCTATATTTGGAGCATTTCCAGACTGGTGGTCTGGTGCAGATGACGGACGAGTTTTTGGTCCTGCTGCGAGTATTGATGAGTGGGATCAGCTGCTGCGAAAAACCGGGTTCTCAGGCTGTGATATCAGCATACCAACGACAAGAGACGATGGCAACGATATATCTGTTGCCATGGGTTTCACAAGCAATTGACGACCGAATAGGATACCTCCGTACCCCAGTTTTACGTACGGCCGAGATTGAAAAACTAGGAATTGATATGGAAGAAATAGTCATTGCCGGGGGCCAAACCAGTTTAACAAAACAAATTACGACAGAGCTAGTATCACTGCTTAAGCCGCATTACCGAACTATTCGGTCGGTTGATAACCTAGCAGATTTGCTCCACAGGGAGATTACCCCGTCGACAACCATCCTGAGTCTGACAGATATTGATAAGCCCCTGTTCCAAGACCTGGACCCTGCCGCGTTTGAGGCAATGAAGACTATTATCTTACGAACTTCATGCATTCTATGGGTCACCGCAGGGAGGCGAGCGCAATCCCCATTCTCGAACATGAGTACTGGTTTTGTAAGGTCGGTTTTGGAAGAAGCTCCCTTATTGACATTCCAATTCCTGGATTTTGAAGACCTAATTCCCAACGCCACGGCGATACTGCAAACCCTTTTGCGTCTTAAGGCCGGAATCAAATTCCAGCAGGCGAATCCAACCAACATATTAACATCCGTGGAGCCAGAGCTCGTGCTTCGCGAAGATGGAAAAATACTCATACCCCGCCTGGTGTACGCCCAAGATATGAACGATAGATACAACTCCGCATATAGAGAGATCACCCATTCGGCTAACCTTGATGGTCAGACGGTTCGCTTAGACTCAAGACCCGATAATATGTTGTTTACAAGAGAGCAAATATCGGCCGAGCCGCCTCACAGCAGTTCTTTGGCGGTCACACATTCACTCATTCCCGGGATTAAGATGGGCGACCGAGGCAAACTATATCTTAGTCACTGTCAGAACTGTGACAATTGCGGAGATGGTGCAGGTAAATTTATTCTCTCTGCTGAATGTGGTTCAAATGTTCGCGAATTGATCGGCGTTCCCATCCCAAGACGACCCGAGATTGAGTCGAAAGTTGGGCTCCTATTACTCACATTCATGAAACTTACGAACTTCGATGAGCATCTGGGGCTGTATCCGAAAAGCGGACTTCTCGTTTATGAGGCTGAGCCTCATCTAGCAGCCCTGCTGGAGATTCAAGCAAAACGCAAGGGGTTCCAGGTTCTCTTCATGAGCGAACACATTCCGGTTACCCAGCACCAGTGGATCAAGTTCAGTCGCCATGCGCCAGACCGAGTTCTAAAAAACTCTATTCCTCAGTCGGTTTCCGCGTTCCTTGACTGCTCCTTGCCAGGCGACTCACACTCGGCAACAACGCGGATCCTGTCTAACCTGCCTCCTAATGTTAAGGTAGTAACTATAGATGAGCTTTTAGGCTTCCAGTCCCCGATAAGTTCCGAAACCCTGTTGGATGGGATTTTCAACAAGCTAAAAATAGCTCTCAACGAAGCCATTGACGATTTACGTGGAAATGAGACTCAGCTATATGATTACCGAGCGATACAGGCCGCCGATATACATGCTACCAAGACAAACGCGGGAAGATTGGCCGTCGTAGAATGGAAACCTGACAGAAACGTAACCCTACGGAGGCAGCCAATTGATTCCCAACAACTTTTCTCACCCTACAAGACGTACTGGCTGGCTGGCCTTAGCGGTGCACTTGGGGTCTCACTCGCGGAGTGGATGATCAATTGCGGGGCTAAGTATATCGTTATTACGAGCAGAAACCCGAAAGTAGACGCTTCTTGGATGCAGGAGATGGCAAATCGCAACGTGACTGTGAAAGTGTTCGCCAAGTTAGTAACTCCGATAGAATTGTTTTTAATGAGAAATGACTGACATAAAACATCTATCTAGTGACTTGACAAACAGGGAACAATTACTTGCACTATTCAATAGCTTTGGTACTTCTTTGCCACCCATAGCAGGCGTTGCCCAAGGCGCAAGTAAGTTCAAACACTCTTATTCGCCTCTCTTCTCTGATATCTTTCTATCAAGTCCATATTAACGGTGAACAGTGGTTTTGGAAGACACGTCCCTCGAGAACATGACAAGCGAGGACGTTCTTAAGGTGACTCGTCCAAAGGTCGAGGGAAGCAAGAATCTTCACGATTTAGTAGGAGATACTCCCCTTGATTTCTTCGTCTTCTTCTCTTCCGTTGGATCAGTGGTCGGTAATTCCGGACAGGCGAATTATTCGGCAGCCAATTGGTTTATGTCAGCGCTTGCAGAGCAGCGGAGGCAGCGTGGACTTGCAGCATCGATTATCCACATCGGCCCTATTCTTGGAGCGGGTTACCTCGCCGAGGCCAAGGCGCATGCTCGGAGACGATTCACTAGGACCGCGGGCTACAGGTTCCTCTCGGATCGAGACCTCCATCATCAATTCGCTGAGGCTGTGGTAGCCGGTGTTCCGACAGCAGGAGGGCTAATCGAAAACGTTACTGGCTTGGTGAAAATCGGGTTGAGCGGCGAACGGCCTCCACCATGGATTACCAATCCTTTTATGAGCCATTTTATTCTTCCTGAGACCGATGCAAAGACAATGGATGAGACAAAGGAGTCGAAAGAGCCCCTGAAGGTGCAACTTGAACAAGCGTGCTCCAGTGACGAAATCACAAAGCTTATCAAGGATGCGTTTCTACCCAAGCTTTGCGCCCTATTTCGACTTGACCCGGCTGACATCATGAACACCGACGTCAACGTTCTTTTTATGGATGAAATAGGAATTGATTCGCTAATCGCCGTTGAGATACGGTCATGGTGGATGAAAACGCTCAATGTGAATATTCCCGTCCTCAAGATTCTCAGCGGAATATCCGTGGGGGAGCTCATTACTTTTGGCATGGGCACGTTGGATCTCTCAGCTGTTGAAGACTCCCAGGTCCAAGACGCAGGACTTCCCACCGAAAATGACGGCGCCTTTCTAGATAAAGGCACGACTCCATCATCAACACAAGAATCTGGGAGCCCGGAAACCATTAGCCCCCCTTTCGAGGGAACACCCCTAACTGAACCTGGGGATCTAACTATGTACACCCTCAACTCCCGGACTGGTGCCAACACACCTAATTCAACCGAAAAAGGGTTCTCATATCGTCAACCTGTAGGAGAATCCCTACCATTGTCCTTCGGCCAGTCCATGTTCTGGGCTGCATCGGCCTTCCAAGGTGATCCGGCGTGCTTGAACCATACGGGCCTATTTAGGCTCAGTGGGGCCCTTCGGGTAGGGGACCTAGAACACGCTATATTAACTCTTGGGCAACGGCACGATACATTGAGAACATGTTTTCTCGTGGAAAATGGTCAGGCAAGGAAGCATGTCATCGGAGAAAGCCGACTGTCCTTGGAGCATCGGTATATCCGGAATGTGAAAGAAGCCAGTACACTTGCCAAGGAGATACAAGATCACACTTTTGATTGGGCCCAAGGGGAGACCATGCGTGTTGTTCTGCTTTCACTTTCTCCGGCTGACAACTTTCTGCTTCTTGCGACTCACTCGTTGGTTATGGATGGTTTTTCGGGCGTTCAATTTATCAAGGAACTGTTGCAGTTATACAGTCACGAAGTTATAGGGGGCGATGTGCTACAATTTTCGGATTACGGTGAAGAGCAAATGAAAATCTACAAAGCTGGAGGATTTTCATCGGAGCTGCATTTCTGGAGGCGCATCTACCAAGACTTTCCGGCCCCGCTGCCGATCCTACGAGTCTCTCGCTCTGTGAGCCGGCCGACTGCTCTCAGTTTCGAAAACAACAGAATCGACATACGCATCGACACCTCGACAAAGGCATCTGTCAATGCTGCCTGCCGGCGGTATAAAGTAACGCCATTCCATTTCTACCTGGCGGTACTACGTGCGTTGCTGTGTAGATACACCGACGAGGAAGACATTGCTATTGGCGTCGGCGACTCTAACAGAGTCGACGAAAAGTCTCTGGAAAGCTTAGGCCCGTACGTGAATCTGCTGCCTCTTCGCTTTCACACAGCAGCATCTCACAATTTTGGCCAAATGCTCCGAGAAACACGATCGATAATGTATTCGTCGCTGGCTAATTCCCGCGTACCCTTTCAAGTTCTACTTGACGAGTAAGTGTCTCTTTCTTTCAACCTAACTGTTATGCGACACTAACAGTTTACCCTAGCCTTGACGTGCCAAGACACGCAAATTGCACGCCTATCTTCCAGTCTTTCATTGACTACCGCATGGGGGTACAGGAGAAACAGAAATTCGGAGATATCGAACTTGAGATGTGTTCATTTCAGGCTTCCAAATCTCCCTACGACCTGGCACTCGATATTATCGACAACACGGATAGTGACTGTCTGATCATGTTCGTGGCACGGAAAGACATGTATACAGACGAGGAGCTCAAGCTCTTATCTGACAGCTACACTAATCTTGTAAGAGACTTCGCGGCGGAGCCGGATATCCCGCTCTCTGGACCTTTAATGTACCAACAGGAGGACGTCGCTAAAGCTATGAGCTTCTCCAATGGTAAGCAATTTGTATTCCATTTGTACGAGTTAGCTTTCTGACATTTTATAGGTCCTCGTCGCGCTCGCCAATGGCCGAGAACTATGACCGCCCGGGTTGATGAAATGGCGAAAAAGCATCCTAATAAGCCCGCTGCTAAATTGGGGCAGGACGAGTTCATGACTTACGCACAGTTGACGACTAGATCTTACGCGCTCGCAGCAGCTCTCATGAGATCTGGCGTGCAGATTGGGAGTCGGGTCGCAGTACTCTTGGAGCCAAACTGCGATTTGATCGTGTCTATTCTGGCAATCTGGCGAGTTGGCGCAGTCTATGTTCCCCTTGACCTTTCTATCTCACAGAAGAGACTTGAAATAATCGTTGGCGATTGCAATGCGTCTATTATCGTAGCCAACGATGACACTGAAGGTGTTGCACGGATGCTATGCACTAAGAGCATAGTAGTTGTGAATATGTCGACTATGAGTGTCGAGACTCCAGTGGCGATGTCGACTGTGAATACAGAAGATGCTGCCATAATACTATATACGAGTGGTTCCTCAGGTGTGCCCAAAGGAATCCTTCTCAACCATGAGGGACTCCGAAACTGGATGGAACAAGTCGCAGAAATGTGCGACCTTACAGAAGATGAAGTAGTTTTGCAACAAAGCTCTATTGGCTTCGACATGTCCGTCACTCAGATATTCACAGCTCTATGTCTAGGAGGAACTATTCAGTTAGTCCCACAGGACATTCGAGGGGATGCCCAGATGATCATTCAACTTATTATATCGGGCGGTGTAACCTTGACCTCCGCCACGCCGTCAGAATATGTTAGCTGGCTCACGTATGGTGGAGATGAGCGCCTTCGCCAGTCGTCTTGGAGAAGGGCACTTAGTGCGGGTGAACCTATTGAGCTAGGCCTCCTGGATTTGTTCATTTCCACGGGTAAAGATGATCTTCGAATGTTTAATTCTTATGGGCCAACCGAGATTACCTTAGTTGCTTCGGCCACTGAATTACCGCTCCGGTCTGGGCTATCGAGGGACGATATCACGGCTGGTTATCCGCTGCCAAACTATTCAATCCATGTCTTGGATGACAATCTTCGCCCAGTCCCAGTTGGAGTTCAAGGAGAGATATTCGTAGGCGGTGCTGGAGTCTCATCAGGTTACATTGGAAACCCCAAGTTAACAGGAGAGAAGTTCGTTATTAACCCATTTGCCACGCCTGATCAAAAACGACAAGGGTGGACCGTGATGCATCGTACAGGGGATCTTGGTCGCTGGACCGCACAAGGAGCGCTGGTAATCGAGAGCCGGATATCCGGTGATACACAGATCAAGCTTCGGGGACAACGAATAGACCTGCGCGAGGTGGAGATAGCGCTCATTGCCTCATCTAAGGGCGTGATAGGCGAGGCCGTTGTCTCTGTGCGGCGTGAGACAGCCCAGAATCTTGACGTACTGATCGCTCATATCACATTCAACCCTGGTCGCTCGGAGCAGACCGACGGGAAGCTACTGGCAATGCTGCCCTCAATGCTTCCGTTGCCGAGATATATGTGGCCGGGGGCTATCATTCCCATAGATCATCTGCCAAGGTCGGCCTCAGGAAAACTCGATCGCAAAACTATTGCCTCTCTGGAACTGCCTCAGGCACAAGGACCGAGTCAACATGTGGTTCTAGCGTTGACTGATACGGAGGAGCGACTTTTGGAACAATGGAGAGCTGTAATTCCGGAAAGGATAATCCAATTACACCAAGTCGGCCCAACAACGGATTTCTTCCACGTAGGCGGCACTTCTATACTTCTGCTTGATCTTCAAGCCCGAATCCAATCCCACTTTGGTATCAAGCTTCCCGTTGTCCAGATGTTTGAGTCCAGTACGCTTCGGGGAATGGCCCAGAGGCTCCTGAAACAGGACATGCTAGTGAAGACCGTCGACTGGGAGCAAGAGACCGCACTGGGTCCTAAATCTATGGAATCGCAGCATAGAAGTCTGCCCTTCGAGCACAAAGCACCCAGGGTAGTTGTTGTTACGGGAGCCACCGGTTTCCTTGGACAGGGAATTCTCCATGGCCTTCTTCAAGACCAAGGGGTAGAAAAAATCCATTGCATCGCAGTACGCAATGCCGCTAGTCGAGACCAGTTTGCCAATCTCAGTAAGGTTGAGTTGCATGAAGGAGACTTGACATTACAGCGTCTTGGCTTGTCAGAAGAGAAGGCCGAAGCCATTTTCAGCAGCGCAGATTGTGTCATTCACAACGGCGCGGACGTTTCTCACCTCAAGACATTCCAGTCGCTCCGTGCGGCTAACCTGCAGGCGACAAAGGAGCTCGTCGAGATGATCGCGCCTCGACGCATTCCGATACATTACGTATCAACCGGTGGAACGTGTACCTACTCAGGTCTAACCGAGTTCAAGGAGGTCTCAGCGTCCCGATTCCCACCCCCGCCTGACGCGTTCGATGGATACACAGCCTCAAAGTGGGCAAGTGAGCGATACCTGGAAAAGGTCCACGAATATTGCGGATGGCCTATCTGCATACACCGCCCCTCGAGCGTCATACGCAAGGATTTCGCGAAACTAGACCTTATGCAGAGTTTGATACACTACTCGAAACTTACACGCTCCGTGCCGTTGATCCCTAATCTCCGTGGCGTACTGGAGCTGGTATCGCTCGATACTGTGGTTTCAAGACTGCTGCGTGAAGTACACCTAGGGCCTCGCGAAGGGCAGCTGCGCTTTGCCCACGAAGGAGGAAGTGTGAGGATAGAGATGCGCAACCTAAAGGCCTATATAGATGAGGAATGCAGAGGCGATGTGGTAGAACTGCATCCGAGAGAGTGGGCTCAGCGAGCGGGCACCCGTGGCCTTCACGACCTTTTGGTGGCGTTCTTTGATAGTCTCGAGGACATGCGCCCAGTAACCTACCCGCGGCTTGTTCAAGGAACTGATCCATAGGTTTAGGTAACTTGAGCTCTTTGAGTCCAATAGTACATCCCACCCCGCGACAGCCTTTCTTATTCAAAGTTGACGAAGTTGAGCGGGGCACTATGTAGCAATCTACTTATATATGGAATCACATGCATAGGAATCGAGAAATGGACTCTATTGGTGCATTAGTTATATATACTGTGATGGGACGCGCAGTCCACTTCCAGTGCATAATTGCACGTTTCCCCAGGCAACATCGAAGGTATAGGCCGTGAAGTCGTGTATGCAAGTATGCCTGTTCTATCTCATTGCCTCAGCGTCATACCTGATTGCACGATTCATGATGGTATCTTTGGACGCATGAGTTGAGCCAGAAGTGAAGTTGATATAGAGCGAGGTGTCAGTGTAACGGCCGGTAGTGTAGGGGGTGAATCAGAAGTCACACCCCCTGTTCGAGAACCAGAACCACTATTATTTGTGTAGCAGAGTGCGCCGAAGCTTGAGCCTAGTACAGAATCAAATCCGTGTCGCGACCTACAACAGCCAGTAGTCAGTATAGGCTCTAAAGGGATCGCGCGCTTACGGGCGCAAGAAGATCTCACCGATAAACTTTTCCCAGCAGTTGTCTTTTTCGACAATCGTATTGTCAGCCTTAGAAGACCACAGTGCGTCTAATATCTGTATGCTTCGCCGAATATAACAGAACCCTATCGAGTCGGCTAATTTCTGGAGGATGGTTCGCAATTTCTGCTGGTCGACAGCGTTGATGGCACTGCAACCAGCAGAAAACACCGGGAAAAAGAGCACAACAACAGGGCAGGGGCCATCATGGAATCCGACCCTGGAAACCAGACTCAGAATACGACGCACGATTTTCTGAATTTGGTCTACGCTCGAGGAAACTCTACGAACTCTCTGGTAGACATACAACATAGCAGCCTGATGTTATGATTCATTAATAGCCAAGTATTCTTCTTGTCGGGCTGAGGGCATCTTGGCAATAGCCAGACTACTTAACTTCACATTATTATTCGCATTTAATATTGTATAGCAATCTGATTGCAAGTGGAAACACCGCAAACACAGCGTCTTGAGCCCATTGTTGAGTACCATAGCTGTCCGGAAGCGTACCATAAGCCCTGAGTGAGATACTGTACGAAATACCGTAGCGAAATCCACACTAGGCGACCAAGTCATGGATGGAGTCGAGTTTGAACCTCTTGGTCACCTTTATGTCAAATTCCCGTTCGTATGGATCCCGCACCACAACAATGATAGATTGAGATCCAGATTGAGAGACGATGGGTGTTCCATCGTCGAACTAGATTGACGGCGGAAGCTCAAGCGACCACTTAGAAAACGCCGCAACCCAGGCCGCAGTCTCGCGTTTCTACGAGAGCTGTCAACCCTTCCACGTCCGGGATGCCGTGTGCCTTTTTAATTCATGTATCCTTTCGTCAAACTAGCTCCTATTATGACTGAGCTATACCCATATACGACGTCTCCAAAGCCTGATAAACAACATCTGACTTCCAAGTTAGACATCAAGTCTGCTAGATGCCTTGTCGTAGATAGGAGTCGGTTGTCTGATGTTGTGGCTTCAAACATCAGCATCAAGGCTTTAGCACCTTCATACACGGGTAGGCTTGATATGAGAGCCGCGGCTAAAGCGAGGAACCGCAAGCCAGCCTGGGTACTGCCAAGTTGGACGGCGCAATCGTGTTTCAGGAAGCCAACTTTAGCCTTGAGGAATCGAACCATGACTGGCTCCGGTGTTGGCAACACAGTTCTCTCGATCCTGCGTCGCGTCTCGTGTCTGCGACTACCAGGTATGGTCCCTAGTGACTTATTGCCAGTGTGTTTCCAAACTGTTCGCATGCCATAATAGCTAGAGGCTGGGCGTTGCCGCTAGTCGCCGCTTGAAGAACACCTCTCGCAATGCTGTAAACTGAATCTTACGTTTGATTTATGCTCCACTGGGCGTGTACAAGCTGACTGCCCATTGTCACTGGCCCGTCTTTTTGAGTGACTATTTAGAAAAAAGGGAGCGATTCCGGACACTGAAAAACTAGATGTCCTAGACAACCTCAGTATAAATGAGGACACTTGGAGTAATTGAGAGGGCTTCTTTGAGTAAAAGCTTCAAGATACGGATGATACCGTATGTAGCTCACCCGGTCCGATGAACATATTGCCTTGATGAGGGCCGTTGTAAGTAATATAAGAACATGAAAAGAACATGAAATGTTGATCAAAGCGATTGAGTCATAGAATAGCCTGACTAAGGGATGCGACATAAATGTATCGAAAGCCACCCTATTGATACTGATGCCGGAAATGACCATGAGACGCCAAGTATTAGAGAAGAGGAAGAGGAGAAAGAAAGATTCTGTAATTAGCTACGCACAACTGACAGGACTTTGACAGAGCGGGGTGCTCAACGCCACCATGCATTGCGAATCCAATGGCAACAAGACGATAATTACCTCTGCATTGCTACTGTGAAGGGCTGTTTCACTGCGCCCGAAGCAAGCTGTCTTAGCGTAGATGCTCGCTGAATGTGAGCTCCTAGCCACCCTCTCACTGTTGAACCGCAGTCTGGCGGTCTTATATAAAGGCGAGATTGAGCAATAGGTATTTAAAACTTTTAGTCGAGCGATAAAATAGGCCTTAGAAGAAAGCCTTTAATTCGAAGAGATGACGGGTTATGTGCGGTGGATAAAGGAATTAGAAATCGGCATTCTTGACGTCGACACGTGAATTTTCATATATTAGCAGTTATTATCACATAGATACTCGGCGCTCCAATACATTTACCAATATCTGGGTGGCTTTATAATCATATGACAACCAGGGTTGAAGCATGAAGCGAGGGCAGAACGCAAGTAGTTCTGTTTATGGGTTCGATGTTGAGTTCAAAGGTCTGCGTGTAGAAAATTGATACATAGTGTAACTTAGTAGGTTTAAACGGGCAGTAAGCCTTGGTCTAGCCGAGCAGTCATCGGCTGGCCCCATCTGGCTGCCACCTGGATTAGGGTATATGCCTCACTATCCCTTTAACGACTAACTCTACAACAACAGGGTTCTTGGCCAATAGGAACAGGAGATGTAAGTGAGATCCGCTGCTCCTATTGGCTAAAAACCCTGTTATTGCTGAGTTGGTCGTTAAAGGGATATACCACCTGTCACACCTTCTAACTTTCTAATCTTCTAACCTTCTAACTTATCAACACCTTTAATATCCTTAACGCTATTAACCTTCTAACTTATCGTTAATACCTCTAACACCTTTAATCTTATTAAATTTTATTAGGTTTTATTTATTACCGCAATATAAGACTTGCGATCTCTTCATTTTACGATTTTTTCCGACTTCAACATCTATCTTAAAGCGGCGGGCCACTTATAGACTCTATAAAAGAGTTAGGGGGTTTCAAAGTATACTATATAAAGAAGACTGTGACTAAGTAGCACGCAGATGGAACCACTTGACTACTGCCCGGCTAGACCTGCTCCAGTTTAACCGCGTTAAGTAGGATTTGCACCAGACCCCCATTTGCACCAGGATTCCCACTATAATCCACTAAAACTCACCAACTTTAAAGCCTTATAGTTTAATAACAAAAATAGATAAAAATAAGCAAACAGGTTTATTTAGTAATAAAATGGTTTAATAAAGTATAAAAAAATTAGTATAAGTTATAGTTAAAAAGTGGGTTAGTTATAAAACTTAGACTTTATTATAACATTTTGCTATATAAAATACTAATAAATCTGTTAGTAAAATAAAAAATTATAAAAAATTAATAAAAAGACTTTATATAGCTA
>NPFG01000581.1:0-20622 GCA_002288965.1 Xylaria sp. MSU_SB201401
TATATTAAAGACATTTTAATAAAATAGTATTATAAATAAGTATCTTATTTATTTTTATATTAATAATAATTATAATTCTTATTAGCTTATATAGTAGGTAGAGATTTAGTTTTATAAGTTATAAATTAGATATATAGCTAGTTTAATAAAATAATTCTCTTTTAATTATTTTATAATTATTATTTACGTAGGCATACTTTAGTAATAAGCATAATATTATAGCTAGCAAGGTATAATTAGATTTAATGGCCTAATTATATTTAAGTTAACCTTTTAAAACAAAAAATAGGTTAGTAAAATATATAAAAGTCTAATTAAAAAACGTATTATAAAATTATTAAAACTTTATATAGATTTAGTAATTTTATTTATTTAAAGAATAATATAAACTTTACGCTTATTAATTTTTAAGTTTAAAAATTATTCGAGTAGTTTATAAGCAAGGTTTATATACTTATTAAAAAGACTATAAACGAGTTTTAAGTATTTATTTTAGCCTATTTTATTAATAATCTTTAAAATAAATATAGTATTATATAATTAGTCTATATATATATAAATATTTAAGAATTATAAACCAAATAATAAAAATAGCTATTATAACTACAACTACTGCGGCTGCTATAATATTTAAATATTTTACTAAATAATTTAATAGGGTTTTATTTAAAGGCTTAATATTATACCCTTTGTTAGCTATTCTTTTTTAAGGTCTTTATTATAGAGTTTAAATTAATAATAAAAGATTTTATTAAAACTAAATAAAAATAAAACTAGTAGTTTATAATAATAAAGTAAATAAGACGTGGGGTTTATCTATTAGGACGTTAGGTTTATTTACTATAACCTTAGGTTTATTTATATGTTTAATCTCGTAGTTTAGATAGCCTTTTTTTAAAAAAAAATTAAAGATGCTAACTATAAAATATAATAAGTTTAATGATTTTAAACGCTTTTAAACCTAATAAAATAGGTAGGTATTCTAAAACTCTATCTTACTTAATATAAACTTTAAGTAGTTGTGCTAGGTTAATAACTAGTTTTTTAAATAAATATCGCAGTAGCTTAAAAAGCTATTTCTATAATAGACCGATAGATGTTAAAAGATCTAAAATAGGTAGGACAAAAGGCTTTAAAGTATTAAAAATAAAAAGTATTAAGCAAGGTATAAATTTATTAGACTTAGGCAAATCTGGCTATAAAGCTAAAAATAAATAATTGTAAAGCGCTAGTGTTTAAAACCTTTTACTAATAATCTTTATAAATTAACCTTTACTATTTTTCGGTTTATTACTTTTTTTTTCCCTATATATAAAATTATTATGATTATTATTAGTTAGTTAGGTAGACTCGAAGATCGGGCTCGAGGGTCCCCCAGCAGATCCATTATCTAAATTAACGCTATATTTCCGTTCTTATAGGCATGTTAGGTATTAGGTTCTTTAAAATCAGATAGTAATAAATCTAATTAGGGCGTCGATCTTGCCCGGTTATATAGAGTATGTATGCTAGCTTAAGGTGGTGTTATTAGTTTGCTATATGATTAGTTAGAAGAGCGTTTAGGTAGTATCTGGCAATGCTAATTGCAGCAGATCCTCGTAATAAAAACAAAGGATATAAATCGCTAGCTACTATATAGTAGTACCTATAGTGTCTATGGTCTTATTTGCAAAGCAAATAGTATAATACTAACTAAATAGCAGGACCTAGTAACTAACTGTAGAATAGGATAAAGCTATCTATAATAGGTCTAGTCTCGGTTGCAGCCGAAGAGTGGGAAGTATGCCATCTACCATGTGGGTCGAGTCATGTGACTATGACGTAGGTGACACTACACGAAGTGAATGCATCACCTCTTCTTGGTGATGCTTCTCCAAATGATTTTCCAACTCCGCCGGCGTAGAGAATAGACTGGATGATAAGGAGTCTGGTTTGCAAAACCAACAATGCCATTCCGGTTGGGTGTGTGCGTGTCACGCATGTAGGCAAGCCAGCCAGTAAATGTACCGGCACAGATGAATGGTGAAGAACATATGTCGAACACTCAAAATAAGGGCTCGAAGTTATATATCAGATGGCCCCTGATTTAGTGGAATCGCTAGGTCAGCACTGAAAGCGGAATACCGTGACAGATTCACATCCATTCATTTTGTCCACTGACTTCCTTCACTGGACAGACGAGGAAGCACTGCGGGCGAGTAAACGAAGCACCTTCGGGATCTAGCTTCGGTATAGGGGGGATCCTGCTTGTTGAAATCCTGACACATGAGACAGGCTCATACAGCACGCTATTGTCCTCATTTTCACCCTGAAGTGATAGAATCTATGACAATGGCTAGTTTCTCAGGGCTCGGAAGATGACTAATAATCCTCTACGGTTGTTATATCCTTGAAGATCTACTTAGATTGCCTCCGGCCATTGCAGGAGAACTGCAAGGGACTACTATTGCAAACATTCGAATCAGTCAAAGATTTAATTCAATGTAACATCTAGTCTGCTATGGAGTAAATTGTCATATATTTGTTTGAGCAATACATGTTGAGCCAATTGTTCAGCACTTCTGCGGGTCTCATATTAACGGGTTAATTATTGTTCGACGTGAAAGAGAAGGCTCAATAGAGCTCGGGACTAAAAGGATAAGGTATGCATGCTGTCTATGTAATTTTGTATGCAAGAAAATAGCAAGTAACCCTCCACATGCATTGATAGGACTGAAGGAAAAAGAACACAACAAGCTGGTTGCTGATTTGCGATTGGGATAAGCCGATAGCCATAGTTTTTTGCTGCGCTTCGTCACACTGAACCTCCTCTCCGTGTTTCATGGTTCTTCTCCGGCGGAGTCCTCCTTTGCTGATGTCTTAAAATCTTCTTTGGAACCGGAATTACGCCTACAACCTTCTAAATTCTTGGATATCTGTGGCCAGAAGCAGACTGATAGTATGATGAGAGTAACTAATACTACCCCTCCGGTAGAGGCAGCTAATATCCAACCCTGAGGTTGTACTGTATCCATCTTCCCGGCTTGTGGGTTTGAGGTGAATATGTTGGTGCTGAACAATGTCTTGGAAGAAAAGGGGGTGTAAGTTAGGGCAAGCCATTCTGAACGGGGTCGGGTGATAATCAGGAAATTGGCTAAAAGACTCACAGCTATGTACGCAGGGGGTATGAACAGCGACGCCAGTATCGTGAGGTTCCTAGCTTGCAAACTTGTTTTTCGCGAGTTTTCGGATATTGCCTGGCTGGTAACCATGTCGCACTAGTGATTATTTGCACGAAGCTATATCGATGGTTAGTGTATATTTGGATGGCAACACAGTGGCACACTTGTGTGCGGTATACACCTGTGTGCTAATGTATAGGGTGTCTAATGGATACTGAAGTCGACGACTTACCAGACAAACCATGTGCTCAGCCCGGTCTTGAGCGTGCCTGCGCGTGGCCTGTCGCAGCTTCGTCGCGGTCTGGAGAGACTTTATCTCATCTTGGAAGACCCGCGACTCTTCGTTCGATATCCTAGGTAAATTGTTCGGCGGATTGGGAGCCTGGTATAGTTCCTTATACCGGTCCATGATGCTCTCAGCAAAACCCAAGGCGGAAAACTCGAAGTCGGTAGTGCAGCCCAGATCCATTAGGTCCATGTTAAGTTTGTTGAGTTGGATTATTGCATTCTTGTGTTCTTCGTACATGTTCTTCTTGTTGATAGCTTCGACGTTGCCACAGTACTTTTCCATTTCTGTCTCTTGTAACTCAAACGTACTCAATACCTTTGAGGCGATCTCTTCGTTTTCGTAGTCGAGCCTCTTGCATAGTAGGTTGAATAGATAGACTGGGCAAGTCATGATTCTAGGGTCGTGGTCAGATAGCTTTCTCCACAGCCAACCCGTGTGTTCCGCCATCGGAACGGTGATGATACACATCATCGAGTTGGTAGGAGGCCAGATTCTCATGGTAAAGAAAAGAACCTCGTTGCGTAGACGGGGTGTTCGTGCAGCAAAGACTAAACAGATGATCGATTAATTTCAACTAAGTTCACACGGTTATATAACAAATGACAAGTCATTACGTACTGAGTGATTCATTGTGGACACTGAGATCGTCCTTGATGTAATCGTGGTATCCCGTCTTACGTGGCTTCGATCCCTTGAACGAGGGTAAAAGATGGAAAGCAGCGACCAGTCCATCAAAGTGCTCCTTAGTAATAGAAAGGCCGGCAGGTCTCGTCCCTATTTCGGATGCAAGAACAGTTTTTTCTGTTATAATGCTGTGGAAATCAATATTGATCAGAAAAGGCCCGGTGAAACCTCTTAGTTTCTCTCAAAGGGAGGGGAGGGGGGGAGGGGAGTAGTTACACAATGTTGATAGAGAAGTTGGAACTGGCCGTTTTACTCTCTTGGTGTCTCTTCTAAGTCATTTCTGAGTACAGATGATCAATTAAGACTGGTGAAATAATCGTCACTTACGAATTGGTTGAGGCATTGATGGAATCTTTGACCTTTTACCTCTTCACCACAAGATTTATCACTATCCCACCATAAGACGTCGGTCTCTTGGAGGTGTACAATATCTGGAGATGGGCGAGTCATCGCCGAATTTGCGACTGAGAATGGCACGTCAAGCGGGTAGAAAAGGGGCCGGGACAGCACAGAAAGGGAAGATTATATATGAACGCACACGTACTAATGCCTAGGTTAATATATCGCCCTCAGTATCTTATACAAGCCGAAGCAGATGAACCAGGCACTCTGCTGCCTAACAATACCCTTATATAAGCTAGCGCTTCTAATAAAATTCTTTAGCGGTCACTCGGCAATTCGCGTTGCACTGTAGCCCTGATGACCATAGTCAGCTCTATGCCAATGAACGTACGTAAATACATTTAAATATGTGTTTACCACTTTAGTATATGTATTCGATGGGGCCACCGAAATGCTCCCGTAGGACTCTCAAGTCTTGCAGATGGGGTTGCCTTTAGAAACTCCCAGGCTGGATCGTAAGTGAAGTGTAACAACCTAGCCCTACGTAAGTAGCCTCATTGTGGAGAACGAATCCTCAGCAATTGTACAATCGGAGCTGTCGAGTCTTTGACTGTACTGTATGATGGGATAAGAGGGCCAAAGATCTGCACGTTGGAATAAAGCTATAAATCTAGTGGAAGCAGGGTAGGGACGCCTGTTGTCATACATGTCAGTTCCGCAGGATGCATGCATCGACTGCGAAGGTAAGCCAGGCGAATCAGGGGTGGCATTGGCTGTTAGCTACGTGGGCTGTTGCAAATGGTCGAAGTATGGCCCAGACCACTGTTAATCAGTACTGCAGTCCATATTCAGGGCTCGGTAAGCTGAATGAGGGAGAATCGCCGGCCAAGTGAAATCACGGAATGGATGCCTTACCATCTCCATGCACAACCTGACGCGATCCACCTCAGCCGCATCTGCTGATGATTTTAAGGCGCAAGTTGCTTGGCATGTAGGGTACTTAAAAGTGGATTGGATGATTCGATAGTGTTAACCGCCTGAGCCGCCCCCGTTCATGCCCTTGCCACATGTTTTTCTTACAGCCTGCTATTGTCGAATGCTTGAATGCTCAATACTACCCCATACATGCAGGCTCTGGTGGATCACGCAGGGGTTTGAATGTACGAAGAAAATCTTTTCTAGAAGCAGGCAATAGTAAGTCATAGTTGTACAGATGCTGACCTCCACCAAGGAAGACGGATGAAGCCGTACACAGCAAACTTCTTCACTACGACTCGTCTTTTTCCCAGTTATATAGAATAGCTATGCCGAGTTAAAGAAAACTTAAGACAGGAGCTATAGACTTGAATATTTATCAAATTGATTACCCTTCTTTTAACCTCAAATCAATAACTAAAAGCGGTGGTTAATTATACCTAGTCGTGATGATAGTAATTTTTGGGTATGTAATTGGTTGTGTACGGTTTCGTCAGTCCATAAAGTGTGTTACTATCGCACGAGTCAAAACGACGCCGTTAGACTGTGCCAGTCTAACGGTTATTATATAGCCTCACCTCACTGCAAGAGTTACCTACTCTTAGGACGGCTCGGCAATAAGCTGACTCAGGTTACGGCGATAACGATTCTGAGTCATCACTACATGCGTCGTTAATAGAGTTTGTTCGCCGCAGAAGAAAGCTACGACGTTAACTTTCAACTTGAATTCGCTCCAGTTCTTGAATTAAAACTGTGCTATTCCAAGAATCTTCCCACAGTAGCCACCGCTGTGCAAGAAAGGTTTTCAGTTCCTCCCAACTCTCGCCTCGTTCATTGATGGGAAGCCATTCCTCTCTAGTACGTATGATGGAATATGGTAAACTGCTTCTCTGCCCTAGATGCCAAGCCATGGTCGGATCTGAATTCCTTGCCATCTTCTCAACAAGCAGCGTCTGGGATGCTACTCTTTGCGCCTCTTCTTCGCCCATAGCGCGATCTACTTCACTAAGAGATAACGTGGCCTGAAGACGATATGTAAACATGACAGGATATCGAAGGAAGCCTTGGAGTCTGATGCGATCCGTAGATTCGACATCGGTAGAGCTAGGCAGATCGAGCAACGACCGAGGTTGTGATGCAAAGCGTTGGTATAATTCATGGCTGTCGTTCAGTGCTTGGCATATGTTCTTCGCTCTCTCTCGAATGCTAAAGCTTCGCGACGAGTACATAAATGGGTCAAGCGTGGTCTCGGAGAAAAGAGCTCTTGCGTCCT
The DNA here is from genome assembly GCA_002288965.1 of Xylaria sp. MSU_SB201401. Lineage (NCBI taxonomy): Eukaryota > Fungi > Ascomycota > Sordariomycetes > Xylariales > Xylariaceae > Xylaria > Xylaria sp. MSU_SB201401. Next base: position 6,725 of record NPFG01000581.1, read on the forward strand.
TCAATATGCCTGGTAAGAAGGTCATAGAACCGAAGAATCTCCACCAGTAGTGAGCCTCAGCGACCGTCTCCTTTTTAGCGGCGCTGTCGAAGAAATCCTGCCATTCTTGGGCTTCAAACATCGAAGACTCTTTTTTATACATCTCGGATATGAGCTTGGAGAGGAATTAGCAGGAAGACTTCCACTTGCGGAGAGGAAATGTAACGGACGATGCGGGGCCCCTGACTTTTGAAGAGCAAACGGTAAAAGCAGGACGGATCATGAGAAGGACCGTTCTGGCTAAGGAGCTTGATACCAAATTCATCATGGATGGTCAAGGCATCTACATCTGGGGAACCGAGTGACTAAAGCGATTGTTATTGGTAATCCATGGACATGAGGAGGTACCTGATAAACTTACCTCGTAAAGTACTAGAAGCCTTGTCGCGCAGTAGGTATCAGCGTCGTTTTGCGCTGTGGAATAAAGGCTATGCAATGCCTTCATGTGCAGTTCGGAAGGCGAAATTCGTGTGGTCGAACCTCCAAGCATGTGGGTAGCCTTTGCTGCCACGCAGTGCATAGCGTCATTCAGAAAGGGTTTAAACCCATAGCGACTCGGGAGATAAGCGAGAAAAGATGAGGAACGCTTCTGAAGAAGCGCAGCTGGACTAGTCGGCTGGTCTTGAAGCAAGCGAAAGGCGTTGACGGCAAGATCCACGTCAACAAAACTGTCGAGAGTCGTTATATCGAAGTTGTAAACGGCCCTCATCGTTTCGTATCCATTGACTGAAAGTTGCCTGGCCGGCCGAGCGGATTGAGCTCCCGGCGGGATGTTGATTTTCTCATGCACGCTATTCTCCACCCGGGGAGTAATATCGATGGGGTCCTCTTGGTTCTGGCCGGCACTTTCTCGCAAGTATTTTTGCCGTCCTGATCTGGCAGCTTGCCGTCTGATGATGATCCTTGCTTCCTTAGTATGAGGCTCAATAGTGTTTGGGCTAGCAACGCCGATGAATTCAAAAGCGGGCCCATCTTTCCTTCGACTCAACCGTTTCTTCCTGCAACGGCTGGACTCCATAATGCTTAATGTACGTCTGACCAAAGGAGGGAGTGGAGAGCCATTTCGATGTGGAGGTATTAGAGACTACTACAGGTATATATGTCTTAGCATTTGCCTGTTTAAGATAACACTGCGGCAAGGGCGTGATCGAGTTATGTCTCTTCCAGGAACCCCTACTCGCAAAGAACACCCCTGCTGTGATCTGGTAGTATCCACCACACGGCGAGGGGTGATTAGACAACTTCACCCCCGTCAACTTGAAGTTATTTTAGTCCCGCGAAGCATCATCAAGGGAGGTAGATAACGCAAACATATGAACAATAAAAACGCTAGAATTGATTATTCCATGTGTCTCTTTGATCGTTTGGGAGAAGATTGTTAGACTTCAAAACTAGTCTAACTATGTACACAGTGGAGGCCATGAAACCCTGGACACGGAGAAGTAATGTGCATGTTTCGGCCACACCAGCCATCTCGGGAACTCGTTCACGCAGCGAGTCCAATCACTTTCGTCCGGCGCAAATACATCGCCGTAGTCCTTCAAAATGGGGGTAGAGAACTGCAGAATTTCAACAAGGTGGTTAATTTCTACTGTCATTCTCGTTGCTAATACCACCTCCTATCCTGCTAGAGTAGCCTAGTCATACAGTATCACTTTAAGGTTAGCTTGTGAAAGATTACATCACCTCATAAACTTCAGCTTTAGTAAGGATGGGGGTGGTAAGCGATAGACCCAACGCCACCCGCGGGGTTGACTGACATGGATGCAGCCCAGGCGACCAATAAACCAAACTCGCTTGACGAAGAAGAAGGCTGTAGGCATGTAAGACAGATGGCAGCCAAAAAAAGAAAATCGTTCGCCTGCAGATCAGCTGCATAAGAGGTATCACAAAGAGCCTCACGTTCTCCAGAGGTCTAAACTTTCATGAACGAGTTGTTTGAATTAGTCATAAAATTGACCACTAAAAGATAGTCACTTGGCTGCTCGCATGTGAGCTTCGCACCTATTACTGCTGCATCACCTGAAACACATGTTACTCTGTCTCCTGAAGAGGCATCTACTCTGAAGGTATTGTACGTCTTTTTCATAGGCATCTTGACCAAGATTGGCTTGTTCATTGAGGCGTATAGCAGCCTGCCATGATCAGAGCGTAGGGAGTAAGGACAAGAGTAACATAAACCTGATAACACCGGATGATATACGTGCCATAACGATGGGTCCAAGATAGTATAAAAATTACAAAATAAGGAAATTCGGTTTCATGGCAGTTATGCCCTGAAGAGAGTGACTACAGTAGGCACCAGCATGGTGACATAAATGGAATACTGGTATTGGTTACAGTATGCCGTAAGAATGTGTGTCATCTATTCGGATGGTGCACCCTAGTGGTCTGGTTTATCACCCAACTTACGTTTACCGAAGAAACGCGACCAATAAAATAGAGTTACATGTTAAAATTAATGGGTTAGTTTGAATGGGTTACATGAGGCGCGCTCCCACAACAAGATAACTGAATACACCCTCAATTGACTGGCTCGGTAATTTCTGACACCACAAAGACATGCTTACTGAGTAGTAGCCGCGCAACAGCCGCTTTAACGTCGGGCCTGCATAGAGTTAGAAACAAGCAATTAGGACTTGTTTTAGGTTTAGCGAGACGGAATGTCGCCATAGGAATTAAATGCTCTCAACTTCGCCTTCTGCTTGAGGAGATGCCCCCCCAACACGCATGAAATATGTAAACCACTACACCGTCACATCTTGGCGGTGCAGCTGCGGCACATAATCCAATAGGTGCGATAGCACATCGTGTCAAGCCGGCTTCTGTCCAGGCTGTCCAATCATCTCCTACTTCGAAGGAGGAAAAGGCCAGGACCGTTGGGGTTCCCCGTGGGTTATTGCTAGGTAGTTCATGCAGTAAAGCTCTTGTCATACGGGAGCCACTCTCTCGAGTCTGCGCCGCAGCCGCCTCCGATGTGGGTTACATATTCACCTACCAATATTTCTTGCCTCAACTCAGTGATATCGATGCAAATGTAACTGCACTTTTCTGCTATCGTTCTTGATCACTAATTCCTGGTTGTTCTCATTTTCGGTTCTGTCTGTACCTATATGTGGTCTCGGAGCGTTCGCAGCCTTTAATATGATAATGAACTGTTATACACTTGAATACGTTGGACACTTTCGTGCATCTTTTACGCGTGCCTTTTAGACTCGAACCCGTGGGACAGCGCAATTATTGCACTAAGGTGGGCCAATATAAATACCGTTAGACTGTTACCTGTCTAACGGCGTCGTTTTTGAGTGAAACAGCAACTATCTGATTTGTATTGAAATCAAGGCTATTCAGCCACCAGTTGGTTGAGACGTGCTGATGAACATTTGTGTCATGACGGCACGCCCGTTTAACCATTATGCCAATAACCTAAAAGGTCAGCAATACTCTAAGTGAGTATTCGGGCGTTCCGTACGCCTATATACTAGCCTCCGAGTAGCCCACAGGGCTACGCCGGCTAGTCATGACACTTTTATAATATTTTAAAAATTAATATAGCTAGAGTTAAAGCAGAAGAATAAGTCTAAAGGTAGGAGATGGTTTATATAAGCTAATTTAAATAAAAATACTAAGAAATATCTAAGGCTACGTATAAAAGTATGCTAAACGAGTGGCACTTAGAAGGTAGTTAATAGACCTTTTTGTTGTAGAGAAAATAGACCTGTATTGCTAGTTGTATTGGTGTTGACCGCTATTTTGGCCTGGCCGACTAAGCGGGGTGGCCGGTTGGGTGGGCAGGGGCTCTAGTACCTACGTTAGCTAAGTACTGTTGGGGTGCAAACGGAAGCAAGGGTGTATAAGGATAATTAGGGCTTGGGACCTTCGAACTATTCAATAAATCAATATTGGCTTCGGCCGTCCACTCACTAATAGTATTGATGTACTTAGGTACCAAGCTAGGTAGGTGCACGACCTATGATAAGATGTGTGATAGGATGCGATAAGGCGTGCGATAAGGCTATCTCATGGTAAAGTGACGGGAGCTGGGGGGCAAATAACAGTCCCGTTTTCTCGGTGGATGGACATCTGGATTGAATGCCCGAGAGTGCCCGGCGTCTTTCGAAGCAGAGATTTGGTAGTTTCGCATACTATGGTGTCGGTCTTACTGCGGATTTCTTGTCATGCGCTTTCTCTTCAGCCGCAGTAGTTGCTTGGCTAGGACGAGCTGCGCTTCTCGATCGCTGCTGTTTTCTCGCTCAGCGTCTAAAAATGCCTTCAAGTATCGGCCCAGCTCTGGCAACTATGCCCAACAGGCCCTTACAAAATCCGCCTCCGCGAGGCTGAACAATCTCAGTCAGCTAGAGTCGAAGCCTCGACCCTCCGACAAAGACAAGCGCGATGCTCAGAGAGCCTACTTCGTCTTCCGCAAACTTGCCCTCTCCCAGTTCGACGGCTTTGTCAAGGCCAATGACTGGCACCAGAAGAAGGATGAATACGCAGCTTTCGGTGTCACATCAAAGCTAGACTTCGATCATGAAGCTAAGCTGTTCAGAAGCTCTATCCAAAAGGCGTGCGAAGTGGCCGCTGAAACTCAGACCGTCTCGAGGGCCAATAATCCTCTCTTCTGGTCTTTACGCAATGCCTTTGTCACTAAAGATGTCAGAGGCCTCAGCGACGAGATCAAGTACTCTTTTCAGAGCTTCCTCACGCGTTCCAAGTTCCCAAAGAACATCGTTGCCACCCACCAGAAGATCGCCGATATGCGCTTCCCCTACGAATGGTATCCTGCCACCCGCGCTCTTCAGCGTACTGTTCACCTTCATGTCGGTCCCACCAACTCTGGCAAGACGTACAATGCTTTGAAAGCACTCGAGAATGCAAAATCAGGCATATATGCCGGGCCTCTACGCTTACTAGCACACGAGGTTTACTCGCGCTTCATGTCCAAAGGAAAGAACTGCGCATTGATAACAGGAGAGGAACAGCGCATACCCCAAGACGTTGACTCATACTTCATGAGCTGTACCGTGGAGATGACGCCCCTAAACGAGCCTGTAGATGTTGCGGTAGTTGACGAGATACAAATGATAGGCGACGCGGAGAGAGGTTGGGCTTGGACACAAGCTTTTCTTGGAGTCCAGGCAAAAGAGTTGCATCTTTGCGGAGAGGAGCGTGCTGTCGAACTGATACAGTCTTTCTGTGCTACCATCGGCGACGAATGTGTAGTGCATCGCTATCAGCGTCTCAGTGGGTTAGAAACAATGCACGAGAGTTTGGGTGGAAACCTAAAGAATCTCCAAAAAGGTGACGCCGTGGTCGCATTCTCCCGCATCGAACTCCATGCTCTCAAGAAACGGATCGAGGAGGTGACGGGCAAAAGCTGTGCTATCATTTATGGGTCTCTGCCGCCGGAAACACGCGCACAACAAGCCGCGTTGTTCAACGATCCCGATAATGATTACGATTACCTTGTTGCTAGTGATGCGATTGGCATGGGTCTCAATCTCGAGATTAGACGTGTCGTTTTCGAGGCTACGCATAAACGGGACAGCTCCTCCTTCCGACAGATATCCGTATCCGAGATTAAACAGATTGGTGGCCGAGCAGGGCGATTTAGGACGGCCAACCAGGCTATCCGAGCTGCTACTTTGGATGACAAACCTCCCGTACCCAAACCTAGCGGACCAGGTCTCGTGACAGCTCTCGAAAACGAGGACCTGGCGGTTGTTATTCAAGCCTTCAATTCTGAGGCAGAGCCTATCAAGACGGCAGGTATTCAACCACCGACGGCTGCTCTTGAGCGCTTCTCTACTTATTTTCCCCCAAACACCCCCCTCAGCTTTATGCTCCAACGCCTGCGCGATATTGCCAAACTGTCGTCGAGATTCCATCTCTGTCATCTCAAGGAAATGCTTCAAGTCGCAGATTTGATACAGCCATTTCCTATGTCGATCTACGACCGCTGTGTGTTTCTGAATGCACCTGTCGCAATACGAGACCCCAGAGGTGCCTTGGTCCTCCAGGCTTTTGCAAGGTGCGTTTCAAGGATGGAAGGAGGCAATCTGCTTGACTTGCCCGAAATTGAGCTCGATTTGCTTGATGTCAAGTTTGAAGACTGGAAAGGAGGCTCTTCTGAATTTCTACGTAAACTGGAGGCTCTTCACAAGTCTATAACATTATATCTTTGGTTGACTTATCGGTTTTCCGGCGTTTTCACAAGTCAGCATTTGGCTTTTCATGTCAAAGAACTGGTTGAGACGAAGATCAATGAATATCTGTCGAGCGTCAGCCAGTCAGACGCAAAAAGGAAGAAGAGACTGGAAACCATCCGCAAGGCGGCTCAGGCCCAACGGCTCAAGCAAGAACAGTTGCTGAGCGAAGTACCGCCGTCGGAGGGCCCCGGACGTGAGGGCGTCGGGGAATGGAATGAGGAAGGGCACGAAGAGCCGCTATTTGAGGACCGATCTCAACTCGAGGACATCACTCCACTCCAAAAACGGGATGGGCAAGCAGGACCCTGAGCTCATGCCTTGAAGTATCTGCATTGCATCTAGTTTTTAGCATGGGTGGCGTTAAGGTTGCGGCTCGATCATGAAAAGCAGGCTATATATAGACTAGCAAGTCCTTATGAGAATGCACAAGTAACGAAACTATGTAAATATATATCGCATGTAACATACTCTGTATAGTACGACTCGTAGATTCAGGTATTATTTAGGCCTAACAAAATGTTGAAAATGATCGTGTGGTTTATATATGAACCTACACACATGTATTACATACAATGGCCCTCTTGAGCTTCTTATCATCTCTTGCCTATACCTGAAACATAGAGTCCTCGACATCTTAGAGGCTAGACAGCTCATTGTCGGCTGTCTCGTACTTGCAGCAGGGAAACTGCGATGTTCATATGCACCACGTCGTGGTCACGGTCCTGCTCCAAGGTTACCGAGTTCTTGCCAACTCTATGTACGTACTCAGTGTTACGGTGTTCCTGCCCCAGACTTAGTTGTCATTCGGAAATACAAGTACCTAGGTATTAACACAGTCAGCTTCATGAGAAAAGATTTCCAGCCGAAGACAAACCGACGACACCTAAGAGATGCATTTGTTACCTTACCTTTCTATCGACTGCTAAAGGCACCCCCTTTTCACAATGATCCTTTCCTCTCCATTCATGCGGCCTAATGAAACTAGGCACATGTCCATCGACTTACCAGACCGCCGACGGAACTCTGCTGTTCACTTCTCTGATCCTTTATTCTCCATCATAGACGACGATGAAGGCGACGGATTCAGCCTGTCGAGCGAAGTGCCTCTCTAGCAGAGGGCCAGCAGCCGATAGCGACCTCGCAGTATCTCTGCCATGGACGGCCCGAGCAGCAGGTTTCCTTCCATGTCCGTTTCTTACGGAACAAACATTGTTCCAGGAACATCATTCTCCTCTACGCCTCGTCAGACTCCCAGGGAGCTCCTGGGCAGCGTATCTACCCCTCCCATGACAAGTATAGACCCGCCAAGGTCAGCGAAGCAAGGCTACGAATGGGTCTGGTTTCCGGCGGGATACTGGGCGGAGCGCGAGATCATCGAGGCACCCCCCAAGGAATCGATCAAGGCATTTAGGTGGCGCAAGCGTTCCGGAAAATCTGCCTCGGGATCCCCTAACCTTTCATCTCATGCTTCGAACCCATTCTCTGATAGGATGGAAGCATCATCTGAACATTCTACAAGTGGAAGATTGCTTACTCGCACAGCTGCAAGCAGTGAGAGCGGTGGATCTTTCTTCCCTCTCAATCGTATGCCAGACGCCCCTCTTCCGAGCCCATACTTGACAGAGGAGGCACATGTGCAGTCACTCCAATGGCCGTCGATAGATGCTGCAGTGAGAAGAAGTAGTACAAGTGAAAGCTCTGTGCTCAAATCAGGAGCTGCCCTTTCCCCATCCCCCTTGCACTTTTCACACGCTGAGAGCGAGATAGAGTCGGAAAGCGTTTCGCCGGCAACGGTCAGAGGGAACCCCTCAACTGGTGCTTCAACGCCTGCAACTAACAAGGAATTACTGATACCGACTGCTACTCCCAGCTCAGAATCGCCGCCCAAAAAGCTATTCAAGTGGCGGATGCTCTCGCAAAACCGATATGTAGGTCGATTACACCCCTTATTGCATACAGTGCTCCATTCATAGAACTTGATCATAGGAACTGACATGGAAATAGAGACCGAAGAGATCTCAAAACTCGAGCAATGAGAAGCTAGGGGCCGACGACCCTCATTTACGGACATCGCGTCCCCCAGGCGTCACGGCCAGCCCGTTGAGGCTAACATCAAACATAAGTGACAAAAGCCGGAAGCCGCTCAAGGTTTTCCCCAAAAAGTTGCTCAAGAAAGCTCGTTGGCCCCGCAAAGTATCAAACTCATCTGGCGTGAGCACATCAAGTTCTCTACAAACCGTTTCCGTGAAGAGCAACTCCCCAACTTCACCTGACTCCGAAAGGGAGGAGACTGCTGGTACGTAGTAGACTGGCCCCCATACCACGCTCACTCTCTGGATCTGGAAGGCATATGAGCAAAACCACTCCTAACTTACGTGTAATCAGCAACGAGAAACGCGAATGCTTGGGATTCCGAGTATCCAGGCAATGTAAGTTGATTATCCTCTGCGACAGGATGGCTATGCGCAAAGAGCATACGTCTCACAACCCCTGCCCAGATGACACTAAAAGCGCCCTAGGAAGCCATACGAGTGCAGACACCAAGCATAGAACAGGTCCCTCGCTCCTTCTTCCAAGATCTATCGCCCCCAGCATCTTCTCGACGACCCCTCTCCCGCCAAGAGGGGCAAGCCAACCTCAAGAAGTCGAACCTCTCCAGATCCTTCACACCAGGCCGAGATTCCAGCAGCTCGAGTATTCCCCGCGCACACGCCTCTAGTACTAGCAAGCGAAACGGGCACCAAAATGACAACGAGGGAGGTGATTTTAGGGGTAATAATAACAACAGCAAGTTACAGGTGTCCAGGAACGATGGTCATACGTCGAGCCCGAGAAAGCCGCGCAAGGACCGCGCGGAAAAAGAGTGGTGGGAGGTGGCGGTCCCAACGTCGTACGCGGAGATCGACCAGCGCACCTTCAAGTTCGATCTGCCCGAACATCTCCCCACGAGCCCGATGTGTCCGACCAACAAGCGCCACAAGTCAGGCGGCACGGGCGTATGCGTCTATCACGGGCGCGCGAAGAGTCGGAAGAATGCCTCTTCTGCGTCCAACGGGGAATTACCTAACGGGGAACATGGGTCCGATGAGGAGGCCGACGGGAAGCGAGATGCGTATAGCGATGAGGGAGAAGAGAGCGATGTGTGGAAATAAAGCAACCGGTCCGAGGTTGACGAGGGATGGGATTTGTACTGACACCAAGCTGCTAAGACTACCGACTACCTACCTATCACTCTATGGAAGAATGGTTATAGAACGGAAAGGAATCACACAAATAAGTATTTAAAATAAACTGGAGATACTTGAACACGACGTGAATTGACGTGGATGGTGACACGCGGTGATAAGTTAGTGATATCGTTGCATTGGAAACCTACAAATACATATGGTCCTTCCACAAATTGGGAATCAGATGATGATAAAACGTCCATAAGTAACACCAAAGATGAATACGCGTGGACCTGCCTCGATACCTAAAGAGAAGCCGTGCGAATAATACTATTCATGACAACGTCTATACCCATACATACCTACAATGTTCCCGTTCCCTATCCCCAGAAACCGGATGAGGCCCACCTACGCGCACACACATATAAAACTTGGTCACTCCGCTGAGTCCCGTCACGGGCATCGAAATTATATAGGGTTTTCAAACTCTGGTCGACGACGAGTACAGCACCGAGATCGATAAGGCGTTTTTGCTTCAAGCGTGTAACTCATACACTAGACCAATCCGTTCATAAACCTATCTAGTTCATGTGTTCGGTTTGTTTAATCGTCTGACTGGATCTTGTGATCACCCTTGACAGCCTCAGCATATGTAGGCGGCGCGTGCTCGTTGTTGCCGCTGCCGCTACTGCCGCCGGCCCCATTCGAAGAAGAGCCGCCGGCATTGTTGTTGTTGGAAGGCGCGGAGGTTGTGCCGTAGTTGGGTTGGCTGCTGTGTTTCGCCTGTTGCTGGGGCTGGTGGTGAGGCTGTTGCGGTTGAGCGTGCGGCGCTGGGACGAAGACGTATGTTACGTGCGCGCCGTGGCCGTGACCTTGACCATTCTCGTAGTCTTGGGGCACCGGCTCATAGTCTACCGTGTCGGGGAATTTGGCGATTATGTACCAGGCGTGCAAAAGGCCAGGGACCTTAAGGGGGTATTAGTAGTTGGGTTGATCTACAGATTGTGGGACGTGGGATGATGACGAGAATGCGACGGGGTGATATGAATGAATGAATAGATGGATGAGTTACTTACGTATCCCAAGAAGCAGAGAAGAATGTTAATGATGGAGTCGGCGGAGCATAGACCGCATTTCACCCACACTGTAGAGACGGTTGTTAGTTCTATGCCTTCCGAGTCTGGTGGTGGTCGAGGTGCCCATGGAGCATGCATTTGGCATCTCGACCATCACCGGACCCTTCATGCGGGGAGGAATAAGCCCTCCCTCATCAAATGCGCTATACCACAGATTCGGTATATCATCGTCCCCAATCGCAATCATTATAGGTATTCGATTTCGAGTGTTCCCTCATCGAAAAAAAGCATTGCGAGACGATGATATACCGAATCTGTGGCGAGCGCGGTTCGGGGGACGGTTGATGACGTACCGGCCAGAGGTGGGAATAAGATGGCGATGACGCCGAGAAACAAATCGGAAGAGCACATTATGGGCGACTGACTTCTGCTGTTTCTTTAGTCCCGTCGATAAGCTGGACAAAAACGATCGTGAAAGACGTATATAGGTGGTTGTTGGAGTGTGGTTGCCCTTCAAGTCGACCTACATGGAGATGGAACTTGGAGGGTCGCAACAGGTGTGACGACGGACAAGTGGATCACGCAGACTGCGGGAGGCAAAGCCTGGGCTGGGATTCGGAGTGGGGATAAGGTATTAGGCAGGCGTTTAAAGCGCAAAGACCTTGACGAGCTTAGTGAAATGGGCCTGCAGATAACTACCCCGTAACGGGCATGCTTAGCTGGGCAGGTACAGTGGCCCATAGCGGCCACTAGGTCAAAACCTAATCTCCCCGACTTAGCAGTTTCTTATACATACCTCTTGTAAACAACTAAATTCTCGGCACAGATTCTTTACTTACTCTCCTACTTTTTCTATTATGCAATCCTAATTACACTATCTTGTATATAGCTATAATTTTGTATATATTATATCTATTAGTATTTGTATTTCCCGATTTGTAATCTTTAGGCGTATGCCTTTTAGTAGTTAATTACGCTTAATTAACTACTTTAAAATCTTTTATAGTAGTAGCTATGCATTTAAGCTTAAAAGGTTAATAAATATATTATAATAGCTTTTTTCTATTTGTTTTATATATTACAGATTCTTATAAGTAATAAATAAAAGGCTTTATTTATATTTATTGTTAATTAAGATTCCTTATTATTATACCTTTTTAGTCTTTTTATTTTGCTTAGTTTATTATTATCTTGCCTAGTTTGTTATTATTTTGCCTAATTTGTTATTACTTTGCCTAGTTTGTTATTGCTTTATTTAGCTTATTATTACCTCCCCTAGTTTATTATTACCTCTCCTAGTTTATTTTTACTTTACTATTTTATATATTTAAGTATAACTTTTGATTATTATTAGTGCAAGATTTAAATAAGTTAAAAATCTTAGCTTTAAATAATAATACCTAGCTTAACTTTTAATCTTTTAATTTAGGAATTTTATTATTAAACTTTTTTTATTAAAAATATAATTATAACTTTTATAAAAAAGCTTTTAAGTCTTTAGTCTAATAAGTTTTTCTGCCTTTTAAAGCCTAAAGCTATTATCTACTGCCTATTAGATCCTAATACTAGTAATTCTTTAAGTCTATTATTATAAACTATTTACTAAAAATACTTAAGCTAAGCTTAAAACTAAAGTACTAATTTTAATAAGTCCTAGTTTCTCTATCTAATATTTTATAACTAAAATCTTATAGCTTGGTTACTAAATATTATTTAGCTTAAAAACAAATAGTTAACAATTTTTCTAATTAACTAGGTTTTATTTATTATAATATTTAATATATTAGAGTTGTTAGATTTGTTATTATCAAATTCTAAAAGTTGTCTTTTTATTAGTAAACTAGTCTATTTTAATCTTAAAGAGTTTAAGTACTTTAAAAGATTGCTGCTTAATAATACTAATATTTCTAAAATATTTAAAAAATATAAGATTATAATTAAAAAAACACTTTAGATTTTAAATAAATTATACTATTTAAAAGTTAGAATAGTTATTAAATTACTTATAAAAATAAAAGTAAGTTATTTTTTATTATATTAATTTAATAATACTAATATTAATTAAATTAAAAAGTTTGCTATTTACTAGTATTTAAATAAGTTAAAATTAATAGCAAAAAATAAAATGCTCTTTAAAATATTAACATTCTAACTAAAATTATAGCATTTGCAAGCTATTTTTATTAGAAATTAAACTAATATATATTAATAACAAGCTAGTAGAAAAATATAGCTAATATAAATACTACATATTAAAAGGCCCTTTTATAAAATGCATCTTTTTTAGTAAAAATATAATATAAAGCACTTGCTTATATTACTATTAGTTAAGTAGTAATACTTAATACTTAGTTTATATTTATATATATTAATTATATTTAATTAAGCTTATTTAAATACTAATAGATATATTTAATACTTAAAAAGCAAAAAGCTAAAAAAAAAAAGGCAGCTAAGCTTAAGTTTCTTAGCTTTATATTAGAATTATTTTACAAAGCTATATATAAAGAGGTTAAAAAATAGTAGTTTTAGTTTTAAAAAGAGGTAAAAAAACGTAAAAAGGTAAAAAAAAAATAACAGCTTTTAAAAACTTTATTTAAAAAAAGAAAAGTATAGTAAATAATAGTCTTAAGATAAAAAGAAAAATAAAAAGTATTATTAATAAAAAATTAGAATTTAGATGTTAAAAATAAATAAATAAAGTTAAACGATATACTAAGCTAATAAATATAAAAATACTATAAATAAATAAATAATAAATTTAAAATTATAAATAAATATTAATTAAAAAACAAAAGGCTATTTTAGAAATATAATAAAAAGATAAGTAAAAGTACTAAAAAATAGAAAAAAAAGATTAAAAAAAAGGTTAGTTAGTAATATATATCCTATGGAAGCAGCTAGTTAGATTTATACCAAATAAATAATGCTGTATATTGTTTAGAACCTTTAGCTGCCGACTAACTATGTTGATAATAAATTAAAAGACCTAATGATTTTTTTATTAGGCAAATATACTATTTGCAAACTAGATAGTATTTAATTAAGCTTATTTAATTATAATTGCGTCTATTTAACTAACTCTTTTAGCTATATATATATTAAATCCTTTAGCCCCTATGTTAATGCCTATTTTTCCTTCTTCTTTATTATCTTTTTTATTATAAGTCGATTAGCAAGTAATTTTAATACTTATTAGGAGTTTATTATTAATACTTATTAAAACTATATTAAACTTAATAATATTATTTATAGCCTGTGTTATAATTTCTCTTTTTTAGTATTATATAAAACACTTTATTAGCAACTTTAAAGTTGAGATATTTAGCATTACTAACTATAATTAATTATTAATAATAATTATATAAATAAAATTATTAAATCTTTACTATATATTTAGTTTATCT